>WBMW01006025.1:38931-95892 GCA_013396635.1 Penelope pileata
AACCCTCTTGCCTGAAGAGTAAGGGAGGAACGGGTGGGGGGGGGGGGGGGGGGGATTGCAGAGGTTAGTACAACGCAAGGGAAACCTACCCAGACAAGCACAATCAGTACTGCTGGTACTTGGGCTGCATTGCACTGCAGTGCAGGGAGCTCGCAGCAACTTCTGCCTTAGAGAAAGGGAGGGAGATGCTGAATCGATTGGTAGAGGGGGCACAAACTATGCCAGAGATTATTGCGTTGTGAGGGAATTGTACTAGAAGTTGAACCGTAAGAATGTTTTGGAAGGAACTTACTGATGAATTTACAATTAACTTCAAAGTATTTTAAGAGGAAAAACGTACAAACAAATCTACAACCAAATGAAGTTACCCAGCTAGAATCCTTGGGAATGGTATACTTCTGTTGGAAGTGTTTTTTCTCTGAGTTCTCTACATGAAAGAGCTCCCTGCTTTACTATACCATATGTCCTCCTGAATTATTGAAGTTTCAGAATGGATTTTCTTTTCATGGATGTAGGTCCTTGCAGGAATTAAAATTACTAGTATTCTATTTTGTGTAATAGTCATATTTTTCTTGTAATTAAGGATTTATTCCACATTTTCATTGAGCAGAAAGCACTGTGGTAAATCAGAAACTCCAGCTAGCCATTATCTGCAATTCTACCGAATGATAGCTTGCATTAAATTTTACCATTTCAGGGATTATTCTGCATCATTCTTTCTTTCTTTCTTTCTTATCTGTTTCTGCAATGCAAGAAGAAGAAGCATTTCTTTTCTGTATTCCACAAAAATGTAGAATTATCTAAAATATAGTCATAATACATTCAAAATGGATATATACACAAATGTTTGGAAGAAAGCTTCCCATAGGCCAAATATCGACCAAAAAAAAATACCAAAAAAACCCCAGCCAGGTCTATCAGTTAACATTACTGACACACATGGTGCCTCCAAATATCTCCAAATATCTTTAAAGAATATTTTAAGGGGAAAAAATAAATAAACAATGATTCTGTGTCTGTGTATCTGAAGCTATATTCTTATTGCTAACACAACAAAGATAACCCTGAATATCAGTGACATAGATGAGGCATAGGCTTTCTCTGATGGGAACTTGATGTAGAACTGCATCATTGCATTCTAGAAGAACAGATTTGTACTTGTCCAAATAAGATCAAGTCGAGTCTTTTCTCATTATGTATTTCAGAGATGTAGTTAATTTTAACTTTTTAGTAGTAGTAAAACGAGAGTTTTGTGTTTTTCTTACTTCCTAGTGGTGTACAAGGTAGAGGTTTGCAACAAAGGAAGATCACATGAAGCGTTCAGTTACGTGCACAACATGCAGTGTTATTGCAGGTGACATGAAGTCTGTAACTGTCATTGTATGTTCCCGATTATATAAGCTTACATAAGTCGCTTGCAGTGATGGCTGGTGTCAAATGAATTTTTTAAATGATATGTTTCAAAGCACAGAGGAGAAATGTTTATCCACAGCGGTCCTCATCCTCCCGTTAAAATCAGCATGAATCATGTTGTGGGTTTCAGTGGGAACTCAAATGAATCCAGTTATATCATTATATAATATTTGATGTATGAAAAGGATATTAACAAAGATATTTTACATTCTCAGTTGTACAAAAGTTGATTCAGCCTCACAGGCAGATCACCTGGGCTGTATGTTGCTGTGAATCTTTGCAACACGTATGCGTCACAGGATGCATATCAATGCTTGTTTAAACAAAAGCTCATCAATTAGATTAAATGTGTTTGCAGACCTATGATAGGGAACCCACAGCTGCTGCCACCGCCCTTGCATTATGTGGTGCGTAATATCTTCAGCTTAGAACAGATCGGCATCCTTTTCAAAATAATACAGAGGACTGAATTTAGAACTTGGTTGCTTTAAGGGTTTCTAAGCAGCTAAATGGAAAAATTAGTTGAAAGTGTGCTCCAGTAAAAAAACCACATATTTAAATTTTTCTTTTAAATTAGTGGACTGTTGCAGTCTTGAGTTAGATGTGACATATTCTCTTGTATCTATGTTGCAAAACATGGTGGCCTTTTTTTCAGTAGAGCACTAGCTGGTAGCTGCAAAAATGAGTTAAACAGGCTTTTAATTTATCTTTGATTTTATGTATCAATGTGTAGTTCTTTTGGAGACATTCTAAACGTGCAGAGTAAATATTCTCCTGTGAAGACGTATGTTGCCGATCTGTGATGTGCTGGTCAGGCTTGGTCTCACCCTTTTTTATGTCAGTGAGAGATAAACACACGTGCATCAAACACAATCAAAAGCAGATTTCTTTAGCTTGAGTGTTACTGAAACTGTTGTGCCATTACTAAAAAAATCAGATAGGGTAAAGCAGCACAAAACATGTCCTTTTCTTCTCTGCGGCTCGAACTCTCGGTCAGCTTTCCCTTCCAGAGAGGCTAATAGATGTTTACATGCTGCAGGCACAACAATCAAATTGCTTTAGGTGCAATACAGTATATTGATCGAGATATATAACTTTCATTTCTGAGACTGGAATCTTACCCCTGTCTGCATTTCTGCTGAGGACCTGCTGACAGTAAAGTCTTGATACGCATCAAAAAACCATCAGACTTCCACAGTTACATGGGCATTCTTTCCAAGTATTTCTAACTGAACTAAAAATGCACAGTAGCAAAAACATGAACAGCAGCCTACATGTAATGTAGCTGTTCCAGCTCACAGGGCATATAGCTTTATATTGATCCGAGACTCGTGAAAAATATGGGGTTGCTGCAGCTTCATGTTAGCCTGCCAGAAGCAAGATATATTTAAGGTAAAGCAGCATCTCTGTTGCTAGCTATCTTCTTCTCAGCAAACTGTTTTCACAGCTGTGGCCCTATGGGTCTAGTTATGTGCTTTGTTCGAGGGCAGGAGTCTGCATGTCACAAGTACAGGTAGGTTTGTGACTGAAAACCCAAGTGACGATGAGTGCAGTTGCTAGCCGCATTAGAGCATCCTGTAGGTTTTTCTCCCCTTAATGCTAATACAAATTGTATTGAAGCACTCTGAGAAACACATCATGGAAATGGATGATTTAGAAGTACAGCTAACCATGGATCTGAGAGGTGACTTTGCTGTCTGCATCTGGTAGTGCCGCTAGGTCTTTAAGTGGCACCATTTTCGTTCCGTATAAAGCTGGAGGTTTAACTTCCCTTTCTTTGAGAGTAGCAGTGCTAATCCCAAGAAGCTGTTTTTTGGGCTGTATTCCACCCTTCCCCCCATCTGCCCTTCCAACCCAGCCAGGCACTGCGGCAGCCTTACAAATGAAGTGGTCCTCCCAGCTGCTCGTATGGCAGAAATGAGAGTTTCTCTGAGCAGCACTTCAGCTGGAAGTCACTGCTCTTTGTCATGTAGGTTTCTGTTGTTTCATTTTTCACATAGGTGGGTTCTTGAAATCCTGTCTCTTTGTCAGCTGATGGTATGCCTTAGATCCTTATTGTCTGTGAAAGTGGGACAAAATTTGTATTTATTTTCTTTAAAATGCCATGTACTTGAAAAGTCAATCACAAAATATGTCCAAGCATAGCCAAAAATGAACAAAAAGATCAACAGTGTATTTTTCCATTTCCTGATTGTATTGGAAGCTCTATGTAAGGTGTCTGTAACGCCTTTCTTGTACAGATATGAATGCACCATTTAGCATTTTGCTTTTTAATTCTTATCCGATGAAGTAAATTGTTTGGATTATGGAAGATCCCACAGTGAAGGCTTGTTAGCTCTCTTTGAAGGGATTTATGAATCTGTGAATGATTGGGGGTGCTTCTTCACAAGTCATGCTCAGTGGGTGCTGTAAGGAAAAGGTAAGACCAAATACTACTGTGGTCTCCTACAATTCTAGAGAGTGCGTATTCTTTATTTTACAGAGCAAAGTTCTCATTTTGTTACTGAGCTGTATTTGACCTGTTTTTAATCAACATATTAAAAGAATATAATTTCAAATGCTATAGGTGAAACCTACACCAAATGTTAATGTTTCATGGACTTCCTGCTTATTGTATCAGCATGTAGCTGTGCAATTGATGATGACTTTCACTTTTAGATAGTATTCTTCTGTCTTGATGTCTTGACGTCACCTCTCCTTAGCAGGACTCACAGTCTCTCCTCATGTGTAGGTGGTACACAGGCTGCCACTGACGCCAGATTCATTTATCTTCATAACGTTCTTTCCCAGTGTGTGAGCAGCACCTTATTTTCAAATAACAATAATTTCCTTACAGTTTTTTTTTTTTTTAAAACAAATCAGGCTCTGACAACAGGGAGAATATCAAAGAAAAATGAAAGAAGAATGCACATAATGATGTTGGACAAGTGACCAATACACTCATTACTGTGTCTGGAAATCTTGTGAGGTTGGTCTGTTCAGGGAAAAAAGAAGAAGAAAAAAGAAGAAAAAAGACAAGGATGATAAAAATAAAAAGGAGTATTGAGGCTTATGGGAGTCTCTGCTATGCAGATAGAGTCTGTCGTTCTTTCCCTCGGTATGGCTTCCAATTACTGGCTGCAGAATACTCTAAATATAACGGAGTAATTTATAATAGCTGGCTTCTCTTGTGGTCTCATACACAGATGTGGTGCTCTGAATGAACCATGAACACGCTTGACATTATCAGTGTGGGCCACATTATTTGTGTGGACCATGATGAAGGTAGATAGCCTCTCATCCAGAGCTAGTTTAGTACTTGCAAGAGGGTTTCTGAACAGTACAGATGCAGTGCAAATGAGCAATGGAGCTATTCCTTTTGAAGGGGCTCTTTGAGGTCTTTTCATCCAGCCAACTTATAAAAGCAGAGCTAACTTTTATAGTTAGATCAGGTTTCTCAGGGCTTGTCCAGCGGAGGTCTGGGTGTCTCCAGGGATGGAGATTCCAGAGCTTCTTTGTGCAGCCATTCCAGCACTCCAACACCTCCATTATGAATTTCATCGCTACAGACTGAAACCGGGGCAGTGGTGTAAGAAACAAAATCAGCTGTGCTAATCTTGATGTGGCTTCACTTCAGAAGGGAATAGTTACTGCTGGTGAAACTCTTGCTAATAAATACATCCTGAGGTATGTTTATCCTTTACCACGACTACCCGTGATAGCAGCGTAAGTTAAAATGGCATCCATTTTCCCATAATACACACATCAGTAGGGAGGCCCTGATTTTTTGTACAGAAAATATTTCTTCTCTTACAAAGATGTTATTGTGCATTATTTTTGGAGTGTGCTACTCCATGGAAAATACTGAGACGTGTAACACTGAATGTCTATAAACAGCATGAAGATAAGCATACGACTGAACTAAGGAGTATGTGTAGGGATTGGATATCAGGGAACAAAGGTGTACTCTGCAGGTGGCTTTGTCTCAGTTGTGGGGGGGGGAACCATTTGGAATTATTACACTTCTATACATGTATGTATATTCACTTAGGCCCCAGTATACACCCTTGTAATTCAAATGAGGAGAACAGAATCGCATTCTTTGTGAGTTTGGCTCAGAATATGTAAGTATGGGGATTTTGTTGGATAAAAAATGCTACATACGAAAATGATTATTTTTATCTGACAACTATTTTCTCTTTGGTTTTAAATAATGTCATAACTACTTTGAAAATAAGTAAGCATTTGACCAGAAAATGTGTATCTTCCTAATATTCCATATACCTGGAGATATCTAGAATTTGCATTTAAGCAGAATCTGTGTAGATTTCTCTGAAAGTAATGCCTCCTATTTATTTCCATGGAAACTACAACACATACAAAGAGCACAATAACATTGTTTGATAAAGCAAATTCTCAGGTACAAAATACTCTTTTTCAACACAATCCCTGCCATTAAGCTAGGCATTTTCACCAACCATGAACAAGAGCCTGCATACCATGCCCGTAACTGTCTGCTCCAGCGGAGGTGCCCCACTGTTGCTGTCACCACTGCTGAAATGCACCACCACCGCCTCACTGTGCTCACAGCCACTCTTTGGGCTTCATCAACATTCAGCAAGCATCAGTGAATGTCAGTGGGTACAATTATTTCTGCATGGAGGAATTCAGTTCCACCCCTTTCCTCCGTCTGCAGTCCCATGTCATACGCCATTTGGTCAGACTGCCCCTCTGCTGCCATCTGTCCCACGGCAACAACATGGAACGGGATATTGGTGGGAAGGTTCAACCTCTGCTGCCATACCACCAACATCTGCCTCTGATGCTGTGGGCCAACATCATAAAATAGGGGGCATTACTTTTGGAGCAGCCCTCATACATAATTAGCCATGACAGATATCATCATGTTAATTAACATGGAAAAACTCCAAGTGATGCATTTCTCAGTACCATAAATAAAAAAATACCACATTTTATCTTCCTTTTGTGGTATAGTTATCTCATAAAACCTTACCAAGATTGTAAAAGCATACCTTCAGCTTTAAAATCAAAACAGTATGCTTTCTGTATGTGCCTTTTTATCCCTTTATAGTTGTTTATTACCTTAGGAATTATGGCTTTTAGAGGAATTAACAGCGTTTTCCCATATTTCTTATTCATTGCGCACTTTATAGCTATTTTCACAGATTTCCCCACAGATATCTTGTCCTTTAGAAGCATTCTGTGCTCACACAGATCTGAAGTAAAAAATAGGGGTGATGAAAGCATAAAAAAACTAAGCTGCAAATCTTGTAGTAATGACGAAAAAGAAAAAAAAAGATATGTCTGCAATCACTTTCAAATACTTATAAAAACAGGTTATTGTTCTAACTGTTGACACCCCTTTTGTCCTATTTATCATCTTGGTCTCATTTAGCCCCATTAGGATTTATGAGATAAGTAGTCAGGAAAATAAAACTTGTGTAATATTACAGATAGTTTTCAAGTTTAAGAATACACAGTGTAAAAGAGGAATGTCATTTGCTTTTGTACATGTATGTATGTCCTTATTGTGTAAAAAAGTAGAAAAGTATCAAGACAAATCGCTCCGTGACTTCAAGAATATACATTTCCTGTAACTGTACTGCTTTGAAATCTCTAAATAAGTTGAAGTTTCCACATTTGCTTATTGAGGGGATGGTCATTTTGGGTGACCTGAACTGGCCAAAAGGTTGCCTTATACCATATGGCATCATGTTCAACCATAAAACTGGGGAGAATTGGCTGGGACTATCATTGCTTGAGGACTCATTGGGCATTGGTTGGCTGGTGGTAAACTGGTGGTATTTTGTATCACTGTTTTTTTACCCCCCCCTTTCTTTCCCCTTTCTTATTAAACTGTCCTTATCTCCTCCCACGTTATTGCATTTTTCTTTTTTCAATTTTCTCCCTCATCCCCTTTTGGAGGGGGCTGATGATGGTGAGTGAATGTTTGTGTGGTGCTTTAAAAAGAAAAGAATACTGAGATTTTCTCTGAAACATCTTTTAACTGAAATGACTAAGGACGAGCTAAAGAGTAACTCATGTCAGACTGCCTTCTTCTATTTTATCAGAGCCTTCCTTTGGCTTATGAGTCACCTTAGAAAATACTAGGGTACATGTAGCTTTGACTTCTCAATATCTGAAAATTCAGGAAATCTTGCTGAAATCTCTGTATGGGATTGAAATTCACAAAAAGACTTTGAATAATAGTTATTTCTCAAATTTGTCTCTCTCTCTTGTCAAATTGCCACTTGTGTGATGTTCCCTCTCCAACATAGCATGACAAATTTTCGATGACTTCATAATAACTTACAAATTATATGTATCATCAAGACAGTACTTTGATAATCTTACCATCTGAGATATAGTGAGGATTTTGTAGAGACCATACATCACATCTTAGTAATGCTGATGACAAACTTTGCCATCTGAGATACTGTGAGGATTTTGTAGAGACCATACATCACATCTTAGTAATCCTGATGACAAACTTTGCACCAGGTGGTGTTTTTGTTCAATCTCAACTCCTTTTCTGTCAGTTTTAAAGTTTCAGGTTCGTTCCATCTGCAGCTTCATGTCAGAACACTACCAAAAGTCAGAAAACTAATTTGTATTCCTTTTTTTTTCCCCTTCTGTGTTTTGTAAACATTTATCCTTCATGTGTTCCTGGAGCACGATATAGAAGATTCCTTGCTATGATCAGCTGTACAAGGTAATTAAGGAGAATGGCACTCTGGATAGAGAAAATGTTTCTTCCTGGGAAATTAGGCATCTCTGGGAAAAATAAATGCTTGTTAATATTTGTATTTATAGTAACAAATGAGTTTGGTGAATCCCTGCTCTGCAATCCATAGGAAACAAAGCTGTTTCCAGTATTTGAGAAACTGTTGTAAAGCATCTTTCAATCTGTCAGTGGTGTCACTTTTCTTTATCATAAATGTTGCTCATAGAAATAAAATAATTTTATTCTTTATATTTGCTGACATGTGAGTAGCTCAAGGGTAGAACCTGAAATGTATTTAACATCCCACTTACTGTTTTAAGGGGTATCTGATATTATGGTAGGGATAGGAAAAATACATTTTCTAACTCTTCTAGTTTCCCCTACAGCTTGGTATGCATATGGTTTTCAGAGTAGAACTGAAGATTTCACCCAGTGAAGAAACACACTGACAGACTGACAATATAGCAGAGAGCAGGTACATGTGATTCTCAGGTAAAGGCTGTGGTTTTGCTCAGCCCTGAAGAGAAGGCCAAGAGAGAGGGGCATCTATTTGCTGTCTGCCATCGTGTAATGAGTAATTATAAAGAAGATGGAGTCAGGAAAGGGAATGGAAATTCCATTGAGATAGAAGGAAGAAATTGTTCACTGTGAGGGATAGTGACACACCAGAGCAGGCTCATACAGATCCTGTGGCATCACCACCCTTGACAATACTCAGAATTTGCCAGGGCATGGCACTGGGCAAACTGATTCAGTTTTGAAGCTAACCTGATTTCAGCAGGAGTTTGGAGTAGAACACCTCTGTAAGTCCCTTCATACCTTCCTTGTTCTGTGATTCTATTGCTGTTAGGGGTTAGTGCTGTGAAGACTGTGTATTAATCAAAGTTAATAAATCATGGAATTCAGTGTCCCTCTCTTGTGAGCACTTCTACCCCATCAGAATAATTTCTAGTTAAGACCACACCCTCTTTTCACAACTGCTTACAAACTCAGAACATGTAGACATAGGAGTGAAGAAATTATGACCAGAGAGATAATTTAATTACTCTTAGTAAAATACTCTGTTAAACTGTGTTGCAAAAAATGTCCCTTATTTGACTAGAAATTCTTGCGCCGGTACAGACTGAGAGGCAAAATCAAGATAATTACATTATTCAAAAACTTTTTTTTGCTGTTAAATGAGTTCACACATTCTCTTCTTAAGGAGCCAAATTGTAGAACTGCTGAATCACTCAATTTTGTATTTGTTTTAGGAGATTCAGCAGCTTATATTGTGAGCTCATAGCTGGACATAAATTGACCTTGCGGCCGTATTTCTATTCCTTGGAAACAATTCTTTGGAATACAGAAAGATTTGACTAAAACTTTCTGCACTTTTGGGCAAAGACAGTCATTCTAAGTTATTCATGGCTGTCAGGTGAAGCTCCCAGTGACTGGAAAATGGGAAATAACACTCCCAATTATTATGAAAGGTTGAAAGAAATGTCTGGGCAACTATAGGCTAGTGAGCCACATGTCTGTGTCTGGGAAGATCATGGAACAGATCCTCCTGGAAGAGATGTTAAGGCAAATAAGTTGAATAAATCTTATTGCAAAGGGTCTGAGGACATGGAGACTGTAGGACTTTTTAACAAGTTTAAGCTCCTTTGTGCTAGTACTTGTTCATAAGATACAGAGTTTACCTGAAATATCCAAGTCCACACCTGAGAGGTATAAGTAATTATTTCCTTTTCTTGGAATGACATAAGGGTTTTCGTGTGCTGGGCTGCTGTGGTTCTTCTGACTCATAGGGGCACAAGAACTGCAGCATATCTTCCTTGACATTTTCTTGTATGGTTTATCCATAAAATAATGCAGACAGATGTATTATTTTGTTTTCATCAGTATCCATTCTTAGTAACCAGATGACCAATGTGATGCATAGAGAGTTCAAATCACAGAAATCTTGTTCCTAAGAAACATCTGGTGGAGAGTGTTTTGCCCCATTGCCCTCCCCCGTGGGTCTCTTACTGGAGTGCATGCATGCTCTCTTCTAGCTTGTGCACTTAGATCCTGTCCCAGAGGAGGACAGAGGAATACCTCTGTGCTTACAAATTTTTACACATATATACATATATATACACACATATATATATGAATCATCTAATTTATTGCAATAGGGTTGTTTGTATAAATTACTTCACTCAAGTGCGTAAGTTCTCACGGAACAAGATCACTTGGTTGATAAAGTGTAAATCTTCTGGCAAATGAATTTTGACAGTACAATTTCCTGCCTGGGGAGACAGGTAGGAAATGGAACTGAATTACTGATTAAATTCTTTTTCAGTCAAATGTTGATGATTCTTTATTAAATGTGCAATCTACTTTTAGGTTCATTTTATTTCCAGTAATTGGGTAAAAGCGCATTTTCTTTTCCTGGTTTGGAGGAATTGTTTTTGTGTTATACTTTTTAGAAATAAAATAAAAGGAATCTATTGTATATGTCTGTATTTCAATGCGTAGTAACAGGAAGGAGACACAGGTTCTGATACATTGCTTTCTTCAGTTCCTGTGACTAGGAAAATTCTGTAAGAAGTGTTCTGTCATTATAAACCTGTATCAGCAATTTTCTTTGTATTTGCATTTGTTCAGCCCTTAAATCCAGTTTTATTTAATATTCTAAAAGAACCAGAGTAACAGTTCTGTGGTGCCATTGATCTTGAGTTCTTTAGTAATGTGCGTTTTTTTTTAAATATGAAGGCCTTTTAGTTCAATAGAACTTTACAAGAATGTGTATGGCGTAAATGGAAGAGAGTTAATGCAAAGGGAACTGTTGATGTACTTCATAAGGGCTCAAGAAACATGTGAAGGTTTTTAAAAAGACCCAGCTAAGCGTTAAAAGTACAGCTTAAAAACACTGTTTACCTGTTGGTTTAACAGTACTGTATCAGCACAAAGTGCAAGGGTTATATACTGCAGCTGTGAATTTTACCATTGAAATATGGAGGTCGGGAAAAAAGTATGCAGATTCAAATTCCACTGAAATTTTGGATTGAATCAAAAGCTGCCTTTCTTTTGCAGGAATGCCCCTTGCTCTCAAGGTGCAAGCAGTGAACATTGACCAAGCTTTACAATCTGCATTACTGTAAGATTTTTTCACTGCAAGCTGATACATGTACATCCAAGCAACTGAGCACTTAATCAAAGTGAGGTATATCCTGAGGCTACCACAATGTAGTGCTTTTTAGAAGCTAATTGTAGGCTATAGTCAAGATCTGTGTGATGAAAAAAGATTTTTTTTATTGCCTATTAAATTTAAATATTTATGACATCTGAACTTTTTTTCTATTATTATTTTTTGATGTATGTTTTGTTGTTCTTGCAGTTGTTGTTCTCCAGAAAAAAAAAAAAAGAAAAATGACTAGTAGAGTTTGGTTGCTGTGTTTTACTGGGACTTTATTTGCTTATTTTACCTCCTTCGAAGTTATGTCTCTATTCAGATACAAACGAGTTGTTTCTTCTGATACTCTTTTTGGACTTGCCCAGCCAAGGAGCAGGCAAGAGGACTGCCTGGAGTAGGAAACCAATTTCTGTTATTAGTCACCTGGCACTGGTAGCTTACAGATCATTTTCAGTCCGTGAATAAAAAATGTTATCTGATATGAGTCATCCTGGTGCCCTCTTGAAGGTAGGTGAGAGGAGTCTTAAACTCTCTTTTGAATAGGAAAAGTGATAATAATAGGCCAAGCCCAAAAAGACGATAAATGGAAATACATATAAATACCCATTAGTAATGTGGAACATTTTAAATGCTTTGCTGCCCATACCCATTAGTAATGTGGAATATTTTAAATACTTTGCTGCCCGAGTGCTAGAGTGGATGAGAAGACAATGTACACCACTGCCAAGTGTGACGAGTGGTGCTTCAGTGTGCTTTGGGAGTGTGTATAATTGAGGTGTTGATAAGGAGGATGGTCCACCTTATCTATGGCATCCAGGGGATTTTATTGATGGGCACTGTGTCCCTGATTTAGTGATACTAGCAGTGCCTTTAGCTAAACAAAAAGGACATATGAGAGTGGTGCCACCCTGCAAGCTTTTTTATTTGAGTAACTACTCAAGCCACAGTTGGTTTTACACAAGGGCAATATCAGTTAAAAGCCAGGGTGCAAAACAGCAATATCAGTTAATTCAGCTGAAGACAGAAATTCAAAGGAAATGTCTTCAGACTTCATCTCGGCAGGGATGATGCCTTATTTGCATTTGCAGTATCATAGAGCAAGAACACTGTTGCTTTAAATCTAGATAAAAATAAGTTGGTGAAATGCTTCAAATGATTTGGGGAATGCGGAGTTTTAGGGATTGAACCTGCCTGAGGCTGGATTTCAGGAAGTTATCAAATACCCTTTGTTTTGTAACATGTATTCTTGAAATGTACTCTGTCTTTTTGATTGGCGCATTAGGTGCTCTAAATATCACTAATATTCCATTTTTCAAAACGTAGAAATAACACGAAAAAGTGAACAAGCCTGCTGTGTACTGTCTGTCTTAAAGGTTTGTTTTATCAAACTATATTGAACCTTGGAAATTAGAAGCAAATCATTAATATGACTGTCTACATCTCTGTCTGCTGGCATACGACAGTCCGCATTGCTGTAATAAACAAATACTTTTAGCAGGAACAAACACATTAAGGAGCAAAGTGGGGGGTTTTATTTATTACTCTCTTTTAATATTAGGCAACTATTGCTCATCTTTCTCTTTGTAAAGAATCATTTTTTCCCATGTTCTTACTCCAGTTCCTTTTCATGGAATGCTTTTAAAGAATTCATGCATTTAGTCTTGGCAACTGGCAATGACAGGGTATGTTGTTTTCCCTAGAGAGCTATGATGTTAATAGGTTAGCTTAGTGTACTCCAAATCTAAGTCTCAATCAGTTGAAGAATTGTGACATAACCCCTTCCAGAAAATGTCTTATTGTTCATACTCCTGTCTTAGATACTATTGAAAAGACTCTGATTTTATGATACAAGGGCTGATCTGAAAGTAATGCCTCCTATTCTATGATGTTGGCCCATGATGTCAGAGGCAGATGTTGGTGGTATGGCAGCAGAGGCTGAACCTTCCCACCAATATCCCGTTCCACGTTGTTGCCGTGTGACAGATGGCAGCAGAGGGGCAGCCTGACCAAACGGCGTCTGACATGGGAGTGCGGATGGAGCAAAGGGGTGGAATTGAACTCCTCCATGCAGAAGAAATGGCACCCACTGACATTCATCAGAACTTGCTGAACATTGATGGAGCCCAAAGAGTGGCTGTGAGCACAGTGAGGGGTGGTGGTGTGTTTCAGCAGTGGTGACAGCAACAGTAGGGCACCTCCGCTGGTGCAGATTGTTACGAGCATGGCATGCAGCTCTTGTTCATGGCTGGTGAAAATGCATAGCTAATGGTGGTGACTATACTGAGAAGGAGTGCTTTGTAGCTGAGAATTTTCTCAGTCAACTAGTGTTATTGTGCTCTTTGTATGTGCTGTAGTTTTCATGGAAATAAATGGAAGGCATTACTTTCGGAGCACCCTAGCTCAGTGACAACACAGGAAATCAAAGCCACGACCCTCAAGTGCTGTAGCTTCACAGAGATCCTGTTCTTTCATCTTGCTGTTCTTTCAAGGATTTCTTTCAATGTTCTCCTTGTATATTTGCTCGTAATGCAATAATAATAATAATAATAAAAAAGGACAAATTGTTACAATTTCATAATCTCTGTTAATATTAAAAGTTGTGCAGAATTTTGGGTTGTTTCTTAAATTTTTTTAGAATGTGCTTCTAGCAAAATGCTGAAGACAGTCATTCCATAAAAGATGATACATATTTCTTACAAATCCCAAAGGCTTCAGTGAGAGTATTTAAGTTAATTCTAATCCAGTCCCAAGCATTCATTGCTAGCATCCCCTACAAACAGCTGCTTCAAACTTGAAGGGAGCGTTGCTGCTTCGTGTGGCAGAACAGAAAAATGGGATCATAGACAGGTAATAGAAACTTGATGCTAAAACTGGCAGCTTGGCAGCTAGAATAGCAGTATTATGTTCTCCACATCTCACCTGACAGGAGAAGTAAGGCAGTTTCTGTTTATAGACTAGATTTGCTACTTATGCCAAAAAGTGAGCTTTCTCCTAGCCATTGTGATAAGAACTACAATCAGTGTTTACTGTTCAAAAATACTGTCATGTTTTCCAATGTGTGTCTTTCTGTGGCTGTTCACTAGAGATTTTCTAGGTGGTAGTTTTGGTCACAACAAGCTTCTTGTACTGGAACATACAGTTCTATATGTATAAAGTAATTTTCAACTTTCTGGATTTTTTCTAGATTTTCCCATGGAGATATAGAGCCACTTGTAGCACATTTCAGCCTGCAGGCAGTTGTCTTAATGCTTGTTCTGAGCTTTCACTGTCCGAAGCACAGTCTGCAAGTCAGGAACGTGCTCTGAGTCTCCGTGAGGGCCCTGAATGTCTGAGCAGACTTGCTGCCTTGCTGAGCCTCACCCAGGCTGCTCGCTGAGGTACTGTCTGCCTGGTGCACCAAGGTCAGCCAGGAAAAGCCCATCTGAGATTCAGGAACAGCAAGGGATAGAAGAAAGGTACCCTGACTTTAGCTCAGTCACAGTTGGGGTGCCCAGCTCTGAGATTAAAGGGAGCCAGTTTCAAAGTGAGGAGTGGAACTGCTGGAGGGTGGTCAGCTTTAGTGTTCGGTGTCAAGCATTTCAGGATGCAGACTAAGAATAGGGGAGAACGCTGAGGATTTCAGTAGTACTGTGTGTGCTCATAAAGCACAGGCTGAGAAAAATGGCTGTCAGGTGCCATTGTGCTTTCAAATGAAATAAAAAACGGTTCCAAATGGCAATATTTATTTCTAAGATGCTTCAGCTCACCACACTTTCTTGCTGTGTGGAGTTAAACACAGGGAACAGAACATTTTTCAGCTTGGCAAGCAGGCTGCTTTCAAAATAAGCTGAAGGAAGCTTACTGAAATTGAAAAAAAAAAAATCACCAGCTCTTCTGTCTTCATTTTTTGCCTATTCTATGCTTTAAATGACAGAGCACTGTGTTTGTTCAGCTCTACTATCCACCCCTACATATTCTACTCAAGGGAAGAAAGCCACACTGAGTTATTGTTCAGATTGCATCATGCAGATAAATCCTGTTTTAACAGAGATCTGGTTTGCAGAACCTGTAAACTAGGGACTGCTGCCATTTCAGTACAGAGTCTGTTCCTTGGGCCTTTACCTTACTCTTTCTGTGCTCCCTTCTCACCCAAGAGATTGAGCCTACAAAATAAAGCCTTATGAATTCTAGTGAACAAGGTAGGGATATAAAATATAAGCCTCTAAAATATTGAATTTGTGAGTTAAATGGAAGCCATGCACCTGCAGTCACTTGGATTTATTATTTCCTGTAGGGCTTAAGCCTCCTTGCAGTTGCTAAAAAATTGCATGTGCTGTGGCATATGTGCGTTGTGCAAATTGTAATAACAGTGCAATTCAGTTTAACCAGCTGAAGAGATCTAATTAAACACGTTCTTAGCAAATGATGCATTTTCGGTGTGGCAAAAATCTGAGTTTGATGGAATCTTTAGGAAGTCTTTGTTTTCCGTAATGGACTGAAACAATGCGAACAATTTGTACAATTGTGAGTCAGTTCAGCCTTAAAAAAATGCAGCAAGGCTTTTGCTAGCAGCACTTTTACTTGACAGGGTTAGAAAACTTTTAGTTTCCTGTCTGAAGGTTAAGAACTGGAAGCCAATGAGTCAGACTTAATTGTAAAAAAACTTTCCACCTGAAATTGTTAGTTTTTCCCCCAGGGAGAGGTAAGACTTTATGAATGTAAGAAATCACCTTTTTGAATACAGCAGAACTAGCACAGTATTTGGATAGCATGTTTCATAATGTTTAATATCTGAGGTATATCTGTAGCAAGGGGTAAAGTACGGTGATCACAGGATTTTAACACAGAATTCACTGGTTTTCATTAGCTTATAGGCAAAAGGTAACTTTTAAAAAAATATGTTGTTTTCATCACAAGGGTTTTCTCATAATGAGATTAGTGAGAAAATTCACAAGTCTTAACCTGAGGTTTTGGAAACATTTTTAATGTTTTATGTTAAAGTTTAATTTGCAGTGTTGTGTGTTTGCCTTTAAAAATAAAGTGCTGAAGGAACAGGAATCCTACTGTTAGTCTGTCTGGAGAAGGCTTAATTTATTCAAACAGAAAAACAATAGATGCATCTTCTGCCATATGTTGATATATTTTCATCAGTTTTCCTTTCTTACATGTTTTTGTGTGTTTCTTGCACATACAGTTGCTTCCTAGAAAGACGACTGGTATGCAGTATGCTGTGAACAGTGAAAATTGAGTATTTTGGGAAACAGCATCTTTTTTTAGCATAGAATGGCTTTAGTTGGAAGGGACCTCAAGGCTCATCCAGTTCCAACCCCCTGCCATGGGCAGGGCTGCCACCCACCAGGTCAGGCTGCCCAGGGCCCATCTAACCTGGCCTTGAGCACCTCCAGGGATGGAGCACCCACAGCTTCTCTGGACAGCGGTGCCAGTGCCTCACCACCCTTTGAGGAAAGAATTTCTTCCTAACATCTAATCTAAATCTCCTCTCTTTTAGTTTAAAATCACCCCTTCTATCACTATCTTCCCATGTAAAAAGCTGGTTCCCTGCTGGTTATAAGATCCTTTCAAGTCCTGGAAGGCTGCACTGAGATCTCAGTCCAGAGGTCCAGATCTTTCTCTTCTCCAACTGAACAAGCCCAGCTCCCTCAACCATTCTTCACAGGAGAGGTGCTCCAGCCCTCTGATCATCTTCATGGCCTCCTCTGAACCTCGCTTCAACAGCTCTGCATCCTTCTTGTGCTGGGGGCACCAGACCTGGTCACAGTACTCCAGATGTGGCCTCAGGAGGGCAGAGTAGAGGGGGACAATCCTGTTCCTCTCCCTGCTGGCCACCCCTCTTGTGATGCAGCCAGGATACTGTTGGCTTTCCCGGCTGCAAGTGCACACTGCTGGCTCATGTCCAGCTTTCCATTCACCAGGACACTCGAGTCCATCTCTCCAGAGCTGCTCTCAATGCAGTCTGTACACATATCTGGGATTACCCCAACCAAGTGCAACACCTTGCATTTGGCCTTGTTAAATCTCATTACGTTCATGTGGGCCCACTTTCTAAGCCTGTCCAGAGCCCCCTAGATGGCATCCCTTCCTTCTGTAGTATCAACTGCACCATTCAGCTTGGTGTCATCAGCAAACTTGCTGAGGGTGCACTTGGTCCCACTTTCTGTGTCATTGATAGAGATGTTGAAGAGTATCCGTGCCAGGATGGACCCCTGGGGGACGTTGTTTGTCACTGGCTTCCACCCAGACACAGAACCTTTGACCACAACACTTACTATTTTATACATGGAATGCATGTGTCATTTACAGTAACCTACAAATGTTCTTCTCCTGCAACAGTTAAGTACATTATGCAGCGATTTCCTGAGAGTGCAAGTAATGCACATAGCACACAAACCTTAGAATTAAATTTAAAAATGACTGATGTTTTCAAATTTTGCTTTACATTATGAAACAAACTAATCAAATCTAGTAGTGTTGTCTTTATTTGTTGTCTTTCATTGTAGGTTTGCTTTGGGAATTGTATTGTTAGCCACTTCCGGTTAATCTGTTGCTTAGTTTCTTTTCTGACGTTTGAGTAACAGCTTTGAATTTTCCAGACAAACATCTGGCAGAGTAGCTGGCCAAAGTATAGAAAACAGTCCTAGGAAAATCATGAAACAAACAAAAGGAAATATAAAAGATTAGTGTATATCATCTTGAATATGTACAGTACAGATTTTTCAGTCAAATTTGCAAAACATGCTATTCTGTAAGAGAAACAGAGAAGCTAAAGTGAGCATGAAGCAAATTTACTTTGCCACATGAATTTAGCAGTCTTGGTTGTAGTTGCACAAAATGTTTGAGGTGAACTTAGGCATGTAGGCTTCTTTTAAAATACAGTAATCTGTTCACTAACTTTCTTCCTCTATGCTTGTACTTTTAGATCAATTAACAAGAATGTCAGCAAATAAGATAAGAAAATCCGTGATTCTCCTGTCAGCACATTAGAATTAAAACAAAAAATGGTACGAAAATGGTGAATGAGATGCCTATATGTTCTAAGACAGATCATAAATTTTTAATTATTTCAGAATGATTATTGAAGTCAAATTATACAAAGTTTGAAATTTAATTCTTAATTAAGTATACATTAAAAAAGAGCTATTTAAAAATCTATTTTGAAAATACTGATAATACAGTTTGCCAAGGAAACTATTAACTGCATATTAGCACACTGTTTTCATTACACCTGTCTGTGAATGTTCTTCCTGTCATTCTTGGTTATAGCTGATTTCCCATATTGATTAATCTCCATGTCACAGACTCTGAAAGTCATTGTTATTTTTTATGCGTAAGTACACTTCCTGCTAAATCTGTTATTGCCTTTTTCTGCGTAAGGGTCTGTGTCTGATGTTTATAGCATTTCCTTCTGCAGGTAGGCTGCTTACTCCTTTAGTTTTGGTTTTGGCTGCTGTAGGTAGAAGGTTTACAGAAAAATACAAGGAAGAAATTGTCTACAATTCAAAGAGATGTGTGAAATTACCACAAATTCATTTTAAGGCCTATTTTGATACCTCCCCATACCAAGCAGGGGTAATAACAGTTCTGTCTCAGACATCACTACCTCAAAGCAGGAAAGAGAAAATTTTTAAGTATCTTGCCCGTAATTAGTCAGTTTTTGTAAGGTACTTGTCTAAAGACAAATGCTTATGGTTTTTAATACTTAGAGTCTAAAGTATTTGTTACATACTGCTTGTATATCCGAACTCGTTTGTTATATTGTATATTAGTCTATGTACCATCTAATTCTGCTTTTTGAAACAGAACTAAAATAGCAGAAAGTTTCAACCAAAGTGAAATAACCAGAGATCAGATCTTTTGAACCAGAGCAAAATCGTAACAATGCTGCCAATTAAATGTATGTGACGAGGAAAATAAAAATACCTGATGAATATTTAATTACTGTTGAGATCTCATATCTTTTCCAAATGTTTCTCCAGGACCAAATCTGTATGAAAATAAAAGATTGTTTTCTTTTCCTTGTGTGAATAATGTCTGTTTAAGCAGTTTTAGCTAACAGTTTAGGCTTTGTTACCTCTGGTGTGAATACGCTACCTGTCTTCCAGATTCCAATGAGGTATTGTTCACTTTCTAGACTGGATTTGGAAGACTTCTGAGTTATTCTTTGAAAGATGTCTGCGTACTGTCATATTCAGCACTTGCCATTTGATTTTCTTTTGCAAAAATTTACTCATTTAATGAAAGATAATTTATTTTTCTAACATGTTGTAATAATACAATAATTTATGTTGGAACATGTTAGACTAACAAAATAGTTTATGTTGGAAAGAACTTCTGTAGATCATCTAGTCTAAAATCTGCAATTATCTCAACACTCAGATCAGATTGCTCAGGATCTTGTCTAATTGGGTATTGAATACCTCCAAGGCTGGTGTCTCTGAGCAGCAATTCCAGTGATTCACAATCTCATAGTGAAGAACATCTTCCTTAGAAATAGATGCAATTTCCCTTACTGCATTCTGTGGCTGCTCATTCTTTCCTTTTTGCTCTGCATCCTTGAGAAGAGCCTGACCCCATCATCTTTATAATTCCTCTTCACGTGTTGGGATACAGTGATCAGTTTCCTCCTTATGCCTTCTCCTCTGGAGGATGAGCTCCCTCGGCTCCCTCCCCCTCTCCTTGTACATCGTATATCTCAAGCCTCTAAACATTCTCATGATCCTTTCCAACTCTAATTTGTCATTGTCTTTTTTAAGTTCTGGTGGCGGTAAGGGGATAAAATGGGATGTGGTAGTCCGAATGTGGCACACAAGCAGAGGGGAAAAACTCCCTTCAGCCAGCCAGCAGCACGCTTGCTGATGCAACCCAGAATGCAGCCCATCTGCTATGGGGAAAAGAGCACTCTGCAGACTCTTTTTCAACCTAGTATCCACCCAGACCCTCACACCTAACACAGTGACTTCAATCTAGCTTACACAATTATTATTTAATTCCAGGAGTGCATTCCCCATCTTAAATTCACATTTTTGTGTAACCAGCTTAATGAGATATAGAAACAGTACATCTCTATTTTAATATTTCTATTAGAGAGTACCGTGTTTGCTTTACTGCCGTTTCCTTCATAAATTTCTATTGCTGGTAAGATAAACTACAAGCTAGTTTGCTCCACCAACAAGAAGTATTTCTTTTTTGACTGAATTTGTGAATTCTTTCCATATGAAGTTGTTCTTACTAATTATTTGTTTCCAGTGAAGTTTTTCATTACAGATACATCTTTTAAGTAAATATAACATATATAATTATAGATATCTAATAATAGAGGTATACGTATCTATACATATAGTATACATAAATATATAAATATATGTAAAGCATGATGGTTTTTTTTGTGTGCTAGATTTGGCGCATTTCATCTTCTCAGGCTCATTTCACTTTATGATACACCTGGAAATCTTCCTTTTCTTCGCTCTCATTATTTAGGTCAAATTGATGAATGCTCAGTTTCCCACAGATTCCCACAGCTGAACCAGAGAAGCTTAGTATGTCATTCTCAGTTTTATTATTTGTCTGTTTTTAAAAGATGTTTTGGCAAGGGTGCTGGATGAATACTAATAAGGAAATGGTCTTTCAATCACAGAGAGATCTATATATAGCCTGTCACTTTTTCCTTTTTTTCTTTTTTTCGTTTTTCCCAGAAAAGACAAACATTTCACTCAAGTTGGAGCTGGTTAGTGTGAGCACTTGGGACTTTCTGAGCTAACATTCATCTAGAATGAATGCTAGAGAAATAGATTTGAAGCAGCAAGTTTAGTAGTGGCCATGCTGAAAATGTGGCAAAATAAAATATTTAAGAAATGAGAGGTATGAAATCATAAAAAGGATTTTATTTTCAAAGTTCTTATATTCTGGGACAAACATTAACAGGTAACAGGTGTTAAAGATGAAAGAACATGTGCTTTGAGAGAGTGGCAAAATGCCTGGAAAGCGATGGGTTAAAAACCCAAGGTGGTGAAATATCTCTTAACAGAGGAAGCACTACTCTCTTAGCCAGGTATAGTGGCAGCAGCAGCTGATGGCCCCAGCGGAGGACAAAATGAGCCAGCAGCAGAGATAGAGGGAGCTGGCAGACGGTGTCAGCTCAAAAGTGAGGGCAGTCTGGGGCCTCAAATTCCACAGTCTCGGGGATGATGCACACCTGCAGAAGGACACACAAGGTTACATCTTTTCAAAGAGTTCTTCCCGGTGGGATCCAAGACTATGACCCTTAATTTTCTCCTGAAATGTAAAGAACATTTTCCTCTCTGATTCCAAGAAGGAAGGGCACTTAATTCCAATGTGCAATACAGTTTGCCCTACAAGATGCTCTTTAACCTTACCATGTATTCCCTAGGCTGCAGTGCTTCTGTGTGGCATCTGCCAGGAAAGTATTTGTATGGTTGCTGTTTTGTAGTACCTGTGCAACACAGATTGGTGCAGAATAAATCCAGGAAGCGTTTACCTGACTTGTTGAGGCCAGTTCTGTTGCATTTGCAGATTTCATTTCCTGTCAGTTTTCTACAATGCATTATTTTATTATTTTTCTTTTTGTGCAGGATTTCTTGATTGTTGTTTTTAGAGCTCCGTTTCAGTCTCAGTGCTTTTAAAATCCATTTTTCTCAATAACTATCCCTATACTTAATACATCTTCTCCATTGTGAGGGGCGTTCTTTCCCCTTCTTCTTTCCACCTGGAGCAGTTCTTGGGGTCTGATGAGTCTCTGTGGTCAGGGCAGGGTGTTGTCCTCTTCCTGCTCAGCAGGAAACATACCGTAGCAGATGCAAGAAAGTACTAGCATTTTATTTGGGTTTATCTTTTTATCTTATTTGTTTGATTGGTTTAATTGGCAGCACTGGGCAATGTGCTTGTATAGCTGCTTTCTACTAGTCCCTCTCCATTCACTACTGAAACGCAGGATAATTGTTTTCATTGTAGTTCTGACACCAGAAAATGAAAAAACCTATGGGATGTGCATACTCCAGTGAAGTGTATTTTCAAGGGAGAGATGAGAAGGGAGGGTAACTCTTGGCTCTGGTGGGCAATACAATTTTCTTTAACTGTAGAAATCTGAAAAGTGCAAAAGTATGTTTAAATATGCCTGGTTAAAATAAAATAAAAAATTGAAAATAATATCAACTTCCCCAAGATTTGAATAATCATTTCAAGTAGTGTGGCTAACTTAACTAGTCGTCAGTGAAGAAACTGGGTTTACGTCATACATTGCAGCGTAAATTTTTCTTTCCTTATTCCTCATCAACATTTATTGAACAAGTTGATGCATTTTAGTAAACATGATTCAACACAGGAGCGGAAGAATGAAAAGGGTGCTTAGAGTGCAGACTAAAACAGCAGTGTTGGAAGAGCATTCCGAAGGACTGCATGCAGTCAGTCATTTCATGGCAACCAAATTCTCAGTGCTGGTCTTGGGATCTTTCTGTGATCAGTGTTATCTTTTCAAGTAGCCAGACTGTGATTACACTGATTGCAGAATCAATAAAAAGCTATTTAAACTCCAGTACAATAAGGAAAATCAGGAAAGCAGGTACTTAACACTAGGTTAAAAAAATAGTAAACTTTTTTTTATTGTATGTTGTTGTATGTGCTGTTACTTTAATGTGTAAAAGATAGGGACAAATTTCAAAGCATGTGCAATTTTCGCTCAGATGACTTTTCCTGGGAAAATTTAGCTTTTAGTTCAAAAATAAGATCTCCTAGATCTACAGCTTCATGGGACCTCATTGATTTCTTTTGCAATGTCCAGCTTTTACTCTAGGCGTAGCAAAATATGTACCAACTGGTAACTATGCCACATGAATGTGATAAAATGAAATGAATATAGTAGTAGAATGAAAAAGAATAAACATTAGAGCAACCAGATAATGTGCTTTTTTGTGCACGTATCTTTGAATGTTTTGAAAAATATGTTAGTTGATATCACTTTAAACAGCATTTTTATTTCAAGTGAAACCTTATTCCCAGGGAAATAATAAGAACAATAAATCATTATTGTTGTTGTTATTTATCTGAAGTAATTGAACAGGAATTTGATGTTTAGTTTAGTTAAAGCAAACAGGCTTGTTGGGTAAGACAGTTCACACTAACAAGTGTGGCTAGACTTTCATCTGCTTTAGCTGCTTTATGCTACTCAGGTAGCTGTTAATCCTCATTCTTTCAGACTTTCCAGTTGCTTTCTTGCAGTCAATCAGTCCAACATAATTAAAAGGGTGGGGATCTATTGTGCATGAGCTATAAATAATTGCTCTTTGTACTTCTCACCCTTAAGGCAGGGATTTCAGTTCATTGAGAAAGAAAAGTTGTTTAAAAGAATAGTGTTTCAATGAGGTATGCTGCTTGGAAACCTAGGCAAGATAAAAGAGAAATTTCTGGTTTCACACTCAGCACATCTTGTCTGTCTGCATAGACAGAAATTTGATTTAGTCTATATGCAGATTTTTGCTGGCAGAGTTATGGTGTTAATGAGTTTGAACAGGTATAATTCCTTATTGACATACTTGGTCTGTTTTACACTACACTGTATGCTCAGTTGCTTTTGAAGATTTACTTTCAGAGTGTAGCTTGCTGAACTCATGAGGCAGGTGTATTTTAGAAGTACTATCACTGTTTTGCCACTGTTGACATTTGCACTTTTATTCAATATTCTTAAACTCCTGCTGTCTTCTCTCCATAGACAGACTCAAAGTAAAATTGAATTTGACAAAATCAATATGAACTAAAAATCTTTAAAAGATGGCTGTCGTTGCTGAAAGAAAAATATTAAAAATCATAACATTAAATGCACTATGCATGCACACCTTAAAATAATCTAAAATTATCAAACAATCCAGGAACAGTGGGTAATCGTTCACATTCGGGAAAACGGGCTAGGAACTTGTGAAGTTCTTGGTAGCATCTGTGGAAGGCTACTTCAGGCTTGATGAGAGTTTTTATGTGTTGTATTTTCAGTAACAGTTAGTAGATACTGCAGTCCATGTACAGAATGAGATGTCTAACTCAGTACAGACAGTAACTTCGGAGGAGCACCTTGAAAACTGAAAAGCTGCAATTAGAGAAATTGCCTTAGCATAAAAGATTCAGCAAGATGACCTACATAGAAGGATCATGATGTACCTAAAAGCAGGCTACAGTTTTCAGTCATAAATATTACATTGTATTTTTTCTTCAAGGCTGCATTTCTTTTCCAGTAAATGTTTCAGTGGGCATTGAACAGTTGAATAGCACCAAAACACTTGATTTCTTAGAGAAACATTCAGAGTGTTTGAAGTTAATCATCTAGAGGAAGGGACTGAAAATAAATAATAGGTGAATTTCTGTAATCATTATAAAATCAATCAAACAAAGAAATCTAGAAAAATATCTTTTGGCTTCTTAAGGTGTTTTACCTACATGTGTGATGTTTCAAGTTGGTATTCTTTTATCAAAAGTGCGCTGTGTCCTTAGCTTATATGATGCAGTCTGTAATTGTTTCTATCCCTCAAAGTAGAATTAGTCTGAAAACTGATGTCTGGAATATATTTCTGAGAACAGTGTTTGCAACTGAATGAATAAAGCTCAGCTTCCTAAAGCTCCCATGGAGCTCATGGGACAGATCCACAACACCTCAAGAACAGGATTTTCTTCAGAAATTTGCAGCCATGTATTCTTACTCCTGTTTTACCTTCCACTGCATTCTTAGTATTGCAACTGCAGCTTTTTCTGAAGTTGTGTTGGAAAAATGGATCATTAAAATGATCATGGTTAAAAATAACCTCTTCCCCAAGCTGGAAGCAGGCAGTGTTTTCTTGAAAGCACTGATACAGAAATGTATGCCTGCTTTCTCCCAGAGGTGAGGCTTCTGTAACGGTGATGCAGTACTCAGATTCATCGCCTGTCCCCTTAGAGACTTGAGTAACGATGCAGTTCTGTAATCAATTTCAGCAGTTCTAACTATGGGCCGTTGCCAAAGAAGGAGCCTGCATTTCTTCCTTTCCTCTGCTTTCATTCAGCCACCATTTCTTCCTACTTATGTTAGTGATTGTGCAGACACACATAGTGATTGTGCAGGCATATGATGAGCCAAATTACCTTGCTGGCATACCTGAACACTGTCCCCCCAAAAATGAATGGTTATGTCTTCAGTCAAGTAAGCATGCTGCTCTTGTCTTGGTATGCAGCCACAGGATCACAAATGCTAACGCAGAGAAAGAGATGGAAAGCTACAGCAGGATGACAGGAAGGGGGACCAAGATGAAACATGCTGGTGCTTTCACACAGGTAGGCTGGCATGAGCTCATGCTGGACTGACGCTCCAGGATATATTAACTGAGGATATATAACTTGCTCCAGTCTGCCTGCCACTTATGGACATGTAAGAGAGGGATGCTCTCTGTGTATGATTTAGAGACTGGAAATTGCCAAAGTGTGGATCAATTACTGTTTCAAACCGCTCATCTCCCTGCACTGATTATAGCATGAGGCTACACCAAAATCACTGCTGAGTGTTGCTCAGTGTGAATGCATTGGCTGAGTTCAGTCAGCTTTGGAAGACTGGTACAGAGCTCAGAAATATTAACCTTGATCAAGGTTTATTCATATGGGAGGCTGGGTGTCTTGCTGAAACTTTATGGCAACTCATTTAGAAGAAAAGCTGATATTTGTAGCCTTTTATTACGTAACACTCCAAATGGGAAAGGACAGAGGAAAGAGAGTCATTGTGAAGTATGGCTTGTAGAACTGCTTGGTGTTTTTTTTTTTTNAACCTGGTATTCATTGAAAAAATGGTGTTATAATTTGCATTCTGAAAACTGGCATATATTAGATTTTTATCTAGAACGTTTTCCTTGTAACATGGGATATTTGCATATTTTTACAGCTGAAGTCCTCAACTGTGGTGTCCAGTGTTTAAATGAAGACTGATATCGTACTTCATCGGTGTGGGGAAGCAAATGAGAAGAAGTATAAATATATTTTTCTGTCTTGTATTTTGCAGGTAGTGTGTTACAGCTTCACAAGTTCCTGGCCTTTTTCTGCTATGTCCGACACACAATAGATTTTCCAAACAGCATTCAGTAGTTGCCTCTGCTGTAGAACAGCTGTCTTTCTTTGATACAACATGGAAGAAACATACAAAGATAGGACTTCATTAGTGAAAGGGGCAAAAGATATTGCCAAAGAGGTAAAGAGGCAAGCAGTGAAAAAAGTGAATAAAGCTGTTGACAAAGCTCAGGATGGCTACACACAGAGGTCCTACAGTCGATTCCAGGATGAGGAAGATGATGATGATTACTATGTCCAAGGAGGAAATTATGGTGTAGAAGCTAATGATGATGAAGGATCAAGTGAAGCAACTGAAGGGCATGATGAAGATGATGAAATTTATGAAGGGGAGTATCAGGGAATCCCCAGCATGGGGCAGGGCAAGGATAGCATGGTGGCCTTAGGGCAGCCTGTGCGAGATGAATATAAAGATCGTCATGAACTGGAAACAGAAAGGAAAGCTGATGAAGAAGAGCTGGCACAGCAGTATGAACTGATAATACAAGAATGTGGCCATGGTCGATTCCAGTGGGCCCTCTTCTTTGTTTTGGGAATGGCTCTAATGGCTGATGGGGTGGAAGTTTTTGTGGTTGGATTTGTGTTGCCCAGTGCTGAGACAGATATGTGTATACCCAATTCTGGATCAGGATGGCTTGGTAAGTGAAGTCGTTGCTCTTTTT
The DNA here is from genome assembly GCA_013396635.1 of Penelope pileata. Classification (NCBI taxonomy): domain Eukaryota; kingdom Metazoa; phylum Chordata; class Aves; order Galliformes; family Cracidae; genus Penelope; species Penelope pileata. The sequence goes on from WBMW01006025.1 coordinate 65,972, forward strand.
TTTTTTTTGCTGTTACATATGTCACTTACAGTATGCCTAAATATGAATTTTTTAACACTAACATACAAATATTTGTGTATTGAATATAAAGAAGCAAACCACACTAATGGCTAATATAGATTTAATGAGATTTATGATCTTATTTTTTAAATAATTGTTTTCTATTTTAATCTGCGAATATAAATAAACCAATAAAGTGGAAGATTGCACAGTAAAATTTAAGAGCAGAGATATATTTTTTCTTGTATAAAGGAGTAGATGTCCAGACATTAAAAACAAACAAAGAGTCAATCTGTGGAATTCTTCAGGATTTATACAGGTGTAATAGCAAATAAATTATGTATTACACACAGCTGTCTAGCAGCAGTTGCCGTGCTGTGTGGGAACATTCCCGAGGATTAGGTGGAATGCAATATGGGGAATACAGGAAAACCAGGAAAAACACTGTCTAGCTTTTTTTTCTCTCTTTTTCTCTTTTTCTCCCAATGACTATTCTCTAGCTCTCCAACAAGTATGCTTACTTTGAGTCAGGGGCACAGAAGCTACAGGGAGGGATGGATGAACATTCTCATGGGTTGCTTTCTGTGTCTGGTTGGTTGGTGGGGAAGGGCTGTGTCTTGTCCCAGTGCCTCTTCCCTCTGATGGTGCAGCTTTACGTGCCAAGGTGAGAGTAGCAGTGCCACAAGCCCATCTGTCCTTCTGCTTCCTCAGTGCAGCAGCTAAAGCAAAGCTTTCGTGAGACAGCACTGTAGAGAAAGAGTGTAGAAGTGGTTACCCTAGGAAAATGGAAGGTAAGAGTTTAGGGGTTGTGACATGGCAAATGAATATATGTGTGCTTATAAGGAATTGAGACTGTAAATGTTCCAGGTTATAGCAGGAAAGGTGGGTTTCATGCAAAATATTTGAGAACTTTTGCTTTATAGCAGGTATCCTGTTTGTTTCTGTTATTTTTACAGCTCATGGTTCTGTTGCAGCACTCATTTTAACTTAAAACTCATCTTAGCTCGCAGTCACTTAGAAGGACCCCAAGAAGTCAGCTGTGTGAAAAACAGATTCAGAATTTTAATCTGAATTAAAGAACACAAACTAGTAGAATCTTTCTAAGTAGAACATTAAAGCCATACCAAATAAGATTCCCGACAATATGATACTAGCAGTTTGGCTCTTTGGTGTCAATAAAGTGGGCTGTATTCTTCCTCATATGTGTCTAAAAACCCCTCTGTGTCAGAAGGTCATGAGTGGAAACAGGAGCTGAGTTCTCACTGGGTGCTTTGAGAAATTCCTTTCCATTTGATGATATGTTGTTAGAAACAAACTGCTCTGGCTATCTGTACAGTACAGTGATTTCTACTAAAATAAATTAATTTATCTAAGTTTTTATGGCTAAAGAGGCTGCATGCAAGTAATCTGTTTGGTACTGCTTGTTTACACAGACTTTCAATTTTTTTGGTAATTTCATTTGTCATGCTTGAATCTGTGAGTTTTCAGATCTACTTTTTACAGAAAGAATGTGCATAAACATGTCTATATATAGCCATTTTGGAGCTCTATAAGTAGTTCAAAGAGTAGAGAGAAAGAAGAGAAAAAAAAAACAACCTGAAAAGGCATATTACTTCAATGTTACTGTGTCTGTGCAGATCACAGAATCACAGAATCACAGAATTGCAGGGGTTGGAAGGGACCTCAAGAGATCATCGAGTCCAACCCCCCTGCCAGAGCAGGTTCCCTACAGCAGGTAATAATACCTCATAATATATAATATGGAGGAAAATACTTTATATCTTCTAAAAATAGTATTTCATTTGAACAACTGTTGTAAGGATTGTGGAGGTGTCTGTGACTGAGAGTGGGAAGTATTGTCCCCATAGCAGTAGTTGGCTCTGTGGGTTCTCGTCCGTCTGTTAGGATGTGGCCCATGTCAGGAAGAGGGCTGAGGATCCCTCAGTCACTAGATTTCTTATGTTGTTGTCTTGAGATGTATTGGAATAACTCCATCAATGACTAAATACAATTCAGTAGAGAAGCTGTTAAAGCCCTTGTATTGTATATATGTGTAGACAAAAATATTGCTTGCTGATAACTCTGGAAGGCTTAGGTGTGCAAGCACTGTATTATTGTGACTAAAATATAGGATCTGTGATGGCTGTCCACGTATCTTTGTTTTGTAGTAGTTAAACACTAGCCTTTGCGTTAGGATATTAACAAACAATTCTATGTTAAAAGATTAACATACAAACCTCCTCAAAAAACAAGACTAATCACACTTTCCCACAGTGTATTGGAAGGCGTTGTGACACAGTGGTTTTATCAAAAGTAGCACAAAAATGATATTACTTGCTCGTTGCTAATAGAAATGTATTGTAGATTGCAGTTCCTCTGTACAGTGATGACTGTAATGCTTATAACCAATATAAGTATACAGTCCTTGCAGACAGCATAAGCATAATTACAGTGATGCAAAATATTCGTCAGGACAGTGAATGCTTAGTGAAAGCATTTTAATATGATCATAACAAGATCCTCACAGCTATGCATTTCAATTACTTTGCTGTTGTGACTTCACATCATAATTGCATCCTGACTGGGATCTTCTAGACAGGCATAATTTTTTTGTGATTATGACACCACAACCTAGAGGACTTTAATATTAGAGTACTAAAGTCATGACTCCGGTGCTAGGAGTTATTATGTGGAATTGGTACACATACATAATATTTACTTCTTAGGCATTTTGCTGTGCTATCGAGAAATAAGAACACTATAATTTGTCATCAAAAAAGCACTAATTGACTCAACAGCTAATTGTAAAACCTGATTTCCTGTAGCTCATCCATACCTCATGCCGCAGTGGTTTATCAGAAGACATGAACTGATTAAAAGTATTCAGCAATATCCATAAAACCACCCTGTTGCATTTTTGTTTTCCTTGTACCAGGACAAATTCCCAAATTCCTTCGATATTCACTCCTGTATGAGCTTCAGTCTTAGTGGCAGCATTTCAGAGCCCATAAACTTACATGATGGAAGTTCTGATTAGAATGAGGAACCAGTTTCTTGATGTCTTTTGGATTAAATAAGAACAGTATATATTTTTTTTCCTCTCTAAATGAATGTTTCCTTAAAAAATGGGAAAGTTGACATGATTAAACTCTTGCAAGGTTATAATAACGTCTCACCAAGTGTGTGGGTATGTTGCCAGTAAGTCCACGTCTCTTTTGTACTGGGAATCCCAGTGTCAAAGACCTTACTATCAACCAGGAGGACAACAGGCAGCAGTCACTGCTTGTGATATTACTTTGTCTTCCCATCTGTAGTAGTAGCTATATATTCTTTGTGTTGGCCAGATGCCTAGAGATATCATGATCTGTAGGAAAGGAGGAAACTTCTTAGGCTTGCTAGTCTTGTTTAGAGCTATGATTTAGTATGAAAGCTAAAATTTTGGTTTTGCCAGTTGATGGTTAGGTAAGCATTTTATCATAGGACTTTTCTTTTTATCAATTGTAAATAAGTGTACTTTCAGGCTTGAAAAAAGGCCAGAAAATTAAATGTATTGATCTTAGTTATATGCTATTAGTTCTGTGTGCAAATTCTTTAAAACTGTATTTTACCAGCCCCCTATACGCTAGGTTAAGTTGACTTAGCTGGAATTCTATCTTCAGGGCCAAGCCCAGAATTCAGTGAACAAAAATCAGGGAATTACAATAATGATTAGCTGATTTTGTATATTCCATTTCTTTTTAATATTTAGACATGTGAGATTATATTTCAAAAAATGTCTTCTTCAAGCACCATGGTTTTCCCTTGTCTTCTCAATTCTATTGTGATTACAGTTTTGAGAATATTGTTTCTCCTTGTGGAAGACAGGAATGCTTATTTGACAGTCATTTATTAAATGGTCTGAATTTTTCTTACATTGCAGTTAGTGAAGTAAAGTTCATTCCTCCTGCTGTAGGAAGGAAATTGCATATAGAACTGTTCTCTCTGGTTGTTAAATATTATTTTAGTTCGTTATGTACGGGTGAAAGTTATTGTGTGTTCCTGCATAGAATACAGTAGGAGAAGGTAAGCAAGTGTCTTCTGGTTATACTTTTATTTCAGTTTGTAGCAGGGTATCAGACTTGTGATGATATAATAGACCAAAAGTGATGTGAAGTAAAGGAAAATCGAATTATCCCACTCTGAATTTCACTGTTATGTGCAGCTTCTTAGGTGCTCATATAGAGCTGAACATTCCACGGGAACTCCTTTGTTTTCATTATAGAGGGCTTGTTAAAATTCTTGACTGTTTTGAAAAAAAAATAGGCTTCAGGGATATAGGAAAGGATTCAGTTTTAATTTTATTTTTAATGTGAAATGTTGGCCATGGTATAAATACTATCAATGGTTTCATAAATGTCAAAATGTTAGATACTTACATATGGTTCTGAAAATTACTGTATTCACAAGAAATGCATGCAGGTTAAGAATAGTTGCTGTAACCATTGCAGACTTCTGAGCTTGAGGATTCTCACTGAAATAACAGTGAGAGTTCATTGCACTTACTGTTAATAGTAGTAATAAGTCTTCAGCAGCAATAGAAATCTTTGAAAATAGACCTGCAATCATTGAAATGTGCACTAAATATTCCAGAGCGAGGTGAAATCTGGCTTGTAGGATTAATGCTTGTTTCTTCAGAAGAAGATGTGAGAAATACAAATGCCATCATGCATGCTGTTCACCTCTGGTACAGTTCAGTTCCCTTACGAAGACATCAATAACGTACGCCCACTTTATTGAAGACTGTGCTCTTTCTGCTTGCCTTCCAAACACAATTTTGAGGAAGAAAAATTAAGATGCGTCCGTATCTACTCTGACTGTTTGGACCAATGAAGATGTTGGTTGTGTGTTTTTCTTTTCTGAGGGGAAAAAATGGCACAGCAGAGAGTATGTCCTGTGGTTTTTGCCTATTAAGGGCCAGGCTACACGCATGTCACATGAAATATCATAGGCTGGTCACAAGATGGTATGTGGGAGCATGAATTTGAAACACTGATGAAATGCAGTGTGTTCAGTTGTCAGAGCTGTTACAGGCTTGTGCTAGGAGCCAGAAATTCAAGGTGGGTCACACTAAACCACCTTGCTAATAGGGAGAACAACAGCACTGTGACAGCTGTTTTTCCTGTTCCACATTGTTTCTGCATGCAGCTTTATTGAGGACTACAAGCTGAACATCAATTCACATGTTCACTCTTTACTTTTAAGAGGTTCACCGTTTATGTGGGGTTAAATACAGTATTTCTTTGGCTCAGTACCCCATTTCAGTTATGCGGATTCAGCCTGGGTAACAAATCCAATAAACGCCAACTTACAATGACTGCATTGCAGAGCCAAATGCTGTTTTAACCAACTCATCCTTTGAGACTGCTTTAAGTAGCATTATCATTTTTTAAATTAAAAATATAGAACTATACTTGCATAGCTTGGAATAGTGCCAAAGAGATAAAACCACTGTACATTGAGATAGTAAAGTACCAGGCAACTTTGTGAGCCATATATTTGTTGCCAGAATATAACATTTTTAAGATTTAGCCTGTGCTTGCTTCAGCTGAATTCAATGAGTACAGTGATATTGGGAAACTCGCTTCTATTTAAATGATGAAAATTACAGCCTGTCAGGATAATGTATGTACTTGTGAAGATTGTATAAGTAGCCATTAAGATTCTTATGTATCTAAATAATCTGTTACAAACATGTTTTAGCAACATGTGCAAATATCCCTCTACTGCTTATTTGCATATATAAATAAAGCTAAATAATTATGTGCTTGTAATTATCTTGAAATCTTTGTCTCAGTGATTGATTGTGTCTAAAATACTTAAAAATTACTGGACTACTTTTTAGACACTGTGGGTTATTTGCTTGCTGTGCCCGTCCAAACACAGATCAGTGACTTTACCATTTGTGTCACACAAAAATTTATAATCTTGCAAAAATGGCCAAAAGAAGGAAATGCCTCCCAAAGGAAAAGCCTGAGGGCCATGGTGATTTCACATGCTTAATTTGGCTGTCACCATCACTCTTTCTTCCCTCTCTCAACTGCCGTGGCATCTCTGGCTGATGATATATTGCTTGTTAAGCCAGCGTGTCAAATCCAGTCTTCTAACTAAACTGAACATTTTGGATATGGTGGTGCAGTTTTTTCAAGGTTCCTGTCTGGGTAATTCTGCAACACAGTTCAATTACAACCCATAAGCTTTCATTTATTGAAATGTTTATTCATGTGAGTATTTGTCGCTGTGAATTCTGCATCTTGTATCAAATTTGAAGCTGTGAAATGAAAGAGAGGATCCATGAGCCCTTCAGCAAGAAGATGAAATATTTTCACAGAAGGTGTTAACAAACTTCATTAAGATACAGAACAAACATGATTTAATGGTTCTTTTCACATCTAAGTAAACTTCTTCCAATGTATTTTATCTACAGTTTCAATCAGTCAAGAATTTTAGATCCTTTCAAACTTTCTTACTGGCCATCTTATACTATCAGAATTTCAACTATTGGAAGCCAATTGAATACTGAAATGTGTAAGATCTGAGGAAGCAACTCATACCTGAGCTTTGGTTTGTTTATGTGAATGTCAGTGGTGAAAATTTTTGGATGCAGTTAACCTTCTCATCTACTCTGACTGCATTTTAATGCAAACATAATTTTTTCCCTGTATGCACGTGTTTCCTTTGTTTGAAATAGTAGTTTGGTTTTGTTTCAAATGTATGGAATATCACTGCTTTCATAGCTAATGCAGATTCAGAGTCAGTATACTAAAGAAGTACAAATATTTAAATATGGGAATGATACTGATGTACTACTAAATAGATAAACAAATATAACAGGCTGGTATTTTGTAGGCTATTAATACGAGTGCTTGTTTATCAATAGTCATAGTGGTGGTTAATAGTCTGTACAGGACACTATTATTTACATATATGTGTATTTTTTAATTCATTCTTAGGCATTTTTCAGTATTTTATGTTGGCCTTTCAAATGTAAGGTTTTGCGCTACGACAAGCTAACAGGCCACAAGGTGTCTGAAAGGAGCAAACTGCAGATTTGTTATGTGACTGGAACTTTGAGTAACTTACGGAACGTCTTTCCTTAACATTTTCGTTGAAGAATCTCAGCTTTTTCACTCTGTCCAACTCTACTTACTACTCAAACTTCCAGATGAAAGGGAGAATAAACTGTTCTCCTCTTCCCTGCCACTTAATGTACAATGCTCATGGAATTGTTCCCCAGCTCTCTTAAACTGATCATCTTTTAACCAGTATCTACTGGTGTTTGATCCAGTCAGTAGGAAAGAAAACCAAGAGGCTGTGATGACACATTTATATGTTAATTTCTTCTAGCTTTTCTTAGTAAGTAAACTTTTCTTAGGATAAATGTATGATGGACAAAGTGTCTTTAAAGTGTCTTCAAAGATGCACAGAAACCAGTTTATAAGCCTGACAAATGTTTTTATCTGTCTGTTTTTTTCCAGAATGTTAGAAAGTTAGGACTGTAAATGCAGCCTAGAGGAATGAAGAAACTGGTGCAGATACCAGCTTTATATCTATAGTGTTAAAGTTCTGCATTCCCAAGGACAGGTGACTGTAGTCAGTTTGCAAACTTCATGTCATGTTAGCCAGACAGATACTATTTGCTGTGTGCTCGTCAGCAGTGGAGAGCATCGCCTGAGCTTGAGAGATGAATATAACGTGATATACAGCCCTCTATTGTGCTCACACCTCTCCCACAGCATCTGACAACAGACATGGTCTTCCTCACCTAATGCACAACAGCATGTGATTGAAGAAGAACACTCTTAGCTAACAGTTCCACTTCGTTTTGCTTTCCAACTTTTGTGGAAAGTTTTTATGTGGCATTTGTCAGACCTTCTTCTTTTCACAGTGCACAAATATTTTCCTGGTCTGCTAGAACTCAGAGTGATTTTCAAAATTAGTTTTTAAGTTGCAGGTCTTGTTAAATGGAGGTTGTGAACTGACGTATACAATCATCTAAACGATTTTCCATTTAGAGAATATGACTCTGCCTACTGACATTATTGTAAATACATAATTAAAAAGCCTGTTAATTAAAAAGCATCAGCAAGTATATTGGTAGCCCACAGAGGATTATTCTGATCTATTATTTGTCATCATGACGTTGCATTAATTATTCTATTTCATTGACTGTATATGGGAAAGCACAAAGAAGCGTGATCATTAACAAAGGGAATTCCCTTTTTCTCTTTTATGCTGGTTGTATGCGAGATGAGGGAGACCTCGTTTCTTGTCAGATGTTGTGGGAGATGTGTGAGTTTCAGACACTTGTTAATTTTGGTAACCGGTTCCTTATGAAAGTAAGTCTAGTTCATTGTCTTGGTTGCGTTTCATTGTTGTTTTGGTTTGTTTTTTTTTGAAGCCACTGGAAGTCAGAGACTATGGTGTTTTTTGTTTTTCAGCTTTCTTTCTCTTCCCTCCACCTTTTCACATCATTGTGAAAAAAAAAAGACTAACAGCCACTGCACAGATGAAGGAAAATAAACAAAGTTGTTTGTCCCATTTACAAGGGAAGCTACTGAATAAACACTGAGGAAATAAACAACTATTAACTTTAATGCTGTACAGATCCCTTGGCTAGAAGTATAGTCTTATTGATTACTTCTTAGTATGATACATTTTCATTTGTTGCGTTGAATTCTTCTGCTATTAATGTAGAGATTTATATGTACTTTGGGCTTTTTTGTTTTAGTTAAGCACTAATTAAAAGTTAGAGATATTTATAGACTCTGCTCTGTTTTGAGTCATAAGGAGGACGAGGCAAATAAGAAATTAACTTTCAGGCAATAAAACTTGTAGCCAAAATGAACGGTTTTGATATGAAATGAGATGATTAATGTAGATGACTGTGAGAGCAATTTAAAGCTTTAGTGAATTTTTTTTTTTTTTTGCTTTGAGATTTAATTAATGCTAGCATATTGTACAGCAAGTGCTGTGCACCGTTCAGTCATATGCAGCATTTATAATCATTCTGGTTCTCAGGATTTCCAGGGAAGTGCATTTCAAATTGCAAAGTCACAGCAATTTCTAGGGTCAATTCAGAGCTGGGAGAAGATTGCCCTGAATTTAGCATCTAAATCTGAGAAAAGCAAAATCCAGAGGAACCTCCTCCGTTGCAAGACAACCAGGAATTAGGGGTATTAGGACAGCTTAACTAGGTATATTTTATCTGAGGCTTGTCTGTTAGGATTTTCTTCCTAATGCCAGAGGGAACTACTGGATCAAAGGAGAAGATAGCATGAAAATCATATGTTCAATGATAGCACCTCGGGGACCTGTCGACAGACTCACATAATCACCTGGGATTACTTGAGTTTTGATAAAACTCTGTGTTCTATATATTGCATATCAGTAACAACCATCTTTTAAAAATACTGTGTATATGGGAAGACAAATGCCGCATATTGGCTAGTTCTTACAGCCCCTGTGTTGCTAAATGTAAGTGCTGATCAATTATTTATGCTGTGAGTATCAAGGAAGTCGTGCATTGGTCTTTTCATCTGTAATGCATTATCGATTTAGCTAGCCAAGCAGTAGTAGTATAAAATAGCAGTGTGCGCTGCTGTTTACTGCAGTAATCACTACCAGTACTCAATTTGCAAATGATTCTAATGAAGGAAATGGAATTACTCTGACCTATTTTTTATTCTGAGAAAACTGTTACAGAATAAATTAAAGTATATTAACATCAGGTAGTAGTTTGTAATTTTTTAAAGAATTACTTATTGACATGATAACATTCATAATGCAGAAGTGATAAAGACAATGTAATGCAAAGGTATTGGATTACCATTTTCTCAGTTTTGCTCCCTTATCAGAAAATACAGCTGTGAAGAAAATTCACTGTCCTACCGAGTAATCTGTTACCTGTCACAACCTCTGCAGTTACTGAGCTTCTATGCATTTATTAGTTTATCTAGTTTTGGTCTGATGAAATGCAGGAACAATTATTATTTTGTTATTACATTGTTTTAATTAAAATAATAGATGAGTATACAGGAAAATCATCTGTATATATGTAGTGTATATATATATTTATATATGTATATGAACATACCTACTTCTGCAAATTTTTTTAAACAGTTACTGTAAGGTAACTGTCCCTAGAACGATAAGGACAGTTAATAGCATACAGAGCCTTCAAACAACGACAACAACAACAAAGTATATATTATTAACTAACAGTTGACATAAAGGTTCAGAGCTAAATATCTTGCTTGCGCTTACTGCATAAAACAGAATTAGTCTCATAAGCCTAATGAGAGGAAATAAGGAAATTAAATGCCATTTTTACATTTTGAAATGAAATCGAAACTTACACCGCAAACATCTCCAACCCACCACCACCATGCCCACTAACCCATGTCCCTCAGAGCCATATCTGCATGTTTCTTGAACACCTCCAGAGATGGTGACTCCACCACTTTTCTAGGCCGTCTGTTCCAATGCATTACCACTCTTTCAGAGAATAAATTTTTCCTAATACGCAACCTGAACCTCCCCTGGTACAACTTGAGGCCATTATCTCTCGTACTAAATGTTTCAGAAGAAGAGATGAAGTTGTCTTTTTTTGATGTTAGTGGCATTCAGCATCTTTCTTCCTCTTAACAAGTGTGAAATTGTCCTTTTGCATTGACTGTGAAGGATGTCCAAAATGTCTTTTGTAACAAACAATTAAAAAAAAAAAAGGAAAAAAGAAAAGCTAAATGTTCTGTAAAGAACATATGCTAAGACTTTCCATTTTGGAAGTAATTATTGCTACTGGGGAACTAATCACACAAGTCACTCAGTTACAAGTCACACTCGAAGGTCCAAGAATCACTGGAGCATGATTGGCATTATATGAACTTTTGTATTGAGACTGAAGAGCTTCAGCATTTATTCTAAAACAGCTTTATGCCTTTCATATGTTTAAACAGATAAACCATGTTACCATAGTCACTACTAAAATAATTCTAATAATGTAAGAAAGAATTGACTGTAGGCACATATTAAGTAGAATAGCAAAAAGCTTCAAAATGAACATGTAATTAGGCATCTGCACTAGACAGTATGAAACTGTAGATTGAAGTTTGTCTGCAGCAGTCCTGAAAGGCAGTGAAAAATGAGCAGATTTGATGGCAGAGTAGAAATGGAGAAGAACTTGATACGCTGTGGTATTTGAGGATTTGCATATATTACATACTATTAGGAAAGAGAATCATTTAGCATCTGAAGTTAAGACAAACTTTGCTGTGGCATACAGCTAGCATTTAGATAAGGAAATCATGGCTTGAGAAGTTTTGAACTCAGAATGGCTCATGTAAAATTTTAATTTTAGTTAATATGGTCTGCTAGCTCACGTTTTCGAAGCAGTATCTATAATCTTTTTTCAAATGTCTGAACAATTAATGTTTAGTCCTTGGATCATTTAGGTCTGCACGTTAAAAAGAGTACCATTCCATAAGTAGGCATCTTTTTATTACAATACATTTAACTGCTGTTCTTAAGAAGCTTGTTGGTCTCGCTCAAGCAAAGAGATGCTCCTGTGATGGTCAACAACTGATCTGTCATCTGGTCCTTCGGGACTCATGGAGAAGACAGTCTACAAATATACTGTTCTTATTTTATATTGGCTAAAAAGGCAGCTGAAGAAATAAATTATTTGCTCATATTGGTCACAATTAAGGGCAAAAGCAATGCCTGTCTTCCTCTGTCTCAGACAGCCAACTTTGATTACTGATAGATATTCATTTAGTCCAGACAAATGAAGCAGCAATAATTTATTTGAGTGAAAGATTTTGATAGGCTGATTTCTGTTAAGTAAGAAAGTTGAGATGGCAACAGTCCAAAAAGAGTAATCTGCTCTGGCTACTGCTTCTGTATGTGAAATGTATATATACATACATAAATATATGTGAGCTTACATTGTACCTGTGGAAGCACTGCCCTCTCATTTCAGAAGTTACTCAAATTATACAGAGAATGAAAAAATACAAATGATAAAAATTTGATGTTTGCTTAAAAGTATTATTTCATTAATTTTTTGATACACAGTAAATGTTTCATGCTAGTTCATATTTCTGAATTACTATGCCTGTCTGCTTCTCAGACGAATATTCAGTGTGTTTTTCTGACAAGATAGACTGCATAAACCTTTTACAGATTACAGTTAGAAGGGTTTTTTCTTCGTGATTTTTCAAATCTTTCACAGTAGCTTACAGTTCAAAATGTAAGGTCAGAGCTCAGAGACAACATCAGGTGCTGGTTACTGTGTAGGTACCTTGAATTTACAAGAAACTAATGGATACTGATCGTCTGTATACAACTGTTTTCTATGCAGTATTTGAAATATAAATAACATCGCTTTTATCACAAAAATTCTAAAATACAAGAAAGCCTTCAGAGATTGTAGTCTAACATTTGTATTCCACTGAAGTATCCAATGTGAAAGTACACACAGGTTTTTAATGTCATAAATGTAGTAGAAATCACATCCTAACCTAACTGAAGTGTAACTACATCAAGTTAATACAAATTTAACATAATGTGTGTTATATCAAGTGTTTTAAAATGATGCCTCGCAGGGAAGCAGCACAGTGGAAACTATTTATACAAAACATGAGGGGGTACAGGGACATTTTGTAATGCATGAGACCCTTCAGATATTAGCACTTCAGCCAAGCAGAGCAGCTGGGGAATTTGTCAGTTCTTACGGCTGATTGAAAAGAAACACAGGACAAGGCTTGTCCATATTTTACCTGCTTCCAGCTACCTTATGTTTAAATTCTTCTTACAAGATGGTAGCAACCATTAGACAGATGAAACATAGTCTGGGAAGTTCAGTAAAAAAGTAGGTAGAAGAAGAAATAGTAAGTGTATCTAAGAAAATACAAATCTGGTTGGATCTGCGCAAATTTTGGGAACTACTTCTGACAGTCTGCTCAGTGTGCTGTGCTTTTATTCCACTTGTCCCACAGAAGGCTTGTTTCTGGAAGTTAAATAATGTATAACATGATGAGAAGTTGTCGGTCAGATTGTTTGGGTCTTTTATTTTCCATGGGAAAGTACTTTGCTTCAAAAACCACATTAACTTCATGAAAAATCACCTCAAAATAATAAATGTCCATGTCATTCTAATGTATTTAGCTAAACTGTTATGCATCTGTTTGAAATATTTTGAAAACAAAACTGTTCCAGTGTTTTGTTGATTTTTTCTTATTTTTTGTTTGTTTGTTTGGTTGATTGGTTTTGTGTACAGAACAGTAACTTTTAAAATAAAGTTAAGTAAAATTGCACAGTGAAGCAGGAGGGAGAAAAAGATCGAGCTGGACATTCTCGGTTCTGCAGATCTCAAATAGAAAGTGTCAGTTGTTTCATAATGGTCTTCTTTTAGATTTTGCGCATTTTATGTCCAGTGATTAATCCTCTACAGGCTTATATTCTGGAAATGTTTGGGCAATTTCTTTCTGCTGGGGAAGTTTTGATTTTTGAATCAGTTTGAATGCAGTTTATTACTGAGGAAATGATGGCATTCTTTCTCTTATTCACTCTTACTTGCCTGTATTTTAATTGTTTTAGCCAGAGGCACTGTATTTAATAATTAAATTAAGATTCAGTGTGTCTACTAGCTGGTGACACAGACACAATAGGAAACCTGTTCTCCCTAGGTACATTTGCAAGGCTATGCGTACGATTTCTATCCATTGAAAAACGAGAAATAAATCTCTGTGCTACTTAATTTGTAAACGTGATTGCTGAAAGCAAATCGTTCAAATACATATAACTATTTCAGTGTGGTCAATTGTGGTCAGTTGTGTAGCTCACAAAACAACATCTTTTTTTTTCTTTTCTTTTTTTTTTCTTTTCCTTTTGTGTGTATTGCAGGTAGCATAGTGTACCTTGGGATGATGGTGGGGGCATTCTTCTGGGGAGGCTTGGCAGACAAGGTGGGAAGGAGACAGTCACTCCTGATATGCATGTCTGTCAATGGATTCTTTGCCTTCCTTTCATCATTTGTCCAGGGTTATGGCTTCTTCCTCTTCTGTCGATTGTTTTCTGGATTTGGGTAAGCTCCTCTACAATTTCTACAATTGTGTGTGTTAATAAAACTTTCCTGTTTGCAAAAGTTCATTATTTAATGCAGGTATACTGTCTGTGTCAGGTGCAAGAGAATTAATCAATGTAGCTACTGCAATTCTAAATGAAACCTAGATGGAAAGAATAATGATTTTAGGGAAAAGATGTAAACAGAAAAATGTAAAATAGAGTTCTGTTCTTATTTTGCAACAGACTTTATACTGTAAACTTGATCGACTTGCTTAAATGTTTTTTGCCTCAAGTTCTCTATTTATCCCCTGTTCAGTAAGCATCATAATACTCTTCTCACAAAAATATTTTAAGTATTCAAAAATATTTTCAGTAGCATTTCTGAAATTGCTAATGTGTTTGTCTGCATAATGTTGTTTATAACACTCCTGAAGTCAAAACTATCAAGTTTAAAATGGGACCTTAGAGCATGCCACATGTTATTGCTCTTTCCAGAAGAATAATGTTTGTGGCACTTAGTTTACTTTACTTTTCTTTTAATTTAAATAATTTCTTAATTATTGAAAAATTTTAAGATATCGTTCATGGTCCATTAAGTTTATGATTTCAAACTTTCACAAGCTGGTATTCACATACCAAAGTATATTAGCATAAGGTTTCTACTTTAATTGTATCTTTGTTGCACACTTGAACAATGAAAAGTTTTGTTTTCCAGAGTGGTTTAGCACTTCTGGTAATTACTTGCTTCAGATCAAAACTCCCAATTATGATTCCATTTCAGGCCGTTCTCAGTCTTTAGGATGCTGAGCAGGAGACAGCTGGTGAGAGCACAGTACATTGTGGCATACATGTGAAGTCCATTCCTTGTACTGTTTGTTGGCTTAGTTTTTGTATCCACAGTGCAGTGACACTGTTGTGGGATGTTTAGCAGTTTTAGAAACACCTTAAACTTGTCTGAAGTAGGGTGAAAAAGAAATTGCAGTAGTACTAAGTACAATTAAACTGACTTAGAAAGGGCTTTGGAAGGGGAAGGGGAGAAAGACAGTAGGAGTCCACATTCTTGCCAGAAGAGTCTCTTCAGCGTGATATGATATTTTCAGATACAACCCTAAAAAAGGTCGAAAGGAAATGGCAACTGTTCTACTTCTTTAAAAAACGTTAGAAAAACAAAACAAAATTCCATCCAGCTTTTCTACGTTTTTCCTTTCATAGGTCTCTATCACTTTCAAGCTATCCATAGTCACCCATACGACTAGCCACAGTTCTGCATTTTCACCTTCTGATCATGTTTTTGCATCTGAAAAACATAAAACTAGTAAAAATTTTGCATTGCCAAAAGAGGGATGATCCATTTGGAATACAAACAATATAAATAATATTAAGATACTGAATAATATTAGGATACTGCTGGGTAAAAGGCACTGAGGAATATGAAAGTCTGAAAGATGAACTTGAACTAGTAAAAAGAAAAAAGAAATGTTGGATAGTCTGCAAAATCTTTTTCTTTTACAGAAAATAATACCATAACTGTGATCCCTCCATTGATTAATTCAAAATCCAAACTCAAAAGGAAATTGAATCCCAAAGCCAGATAAAGGTTGAGGAGGGCTTTAGACATGGTTTCCTACTTAAAGGAAGGCTTCTCTGATAGAAGAACATGACTCATAATATCACTGCTAATTTGAATGGAGGGAGAGTTGTTGCCTATTCAACACTGCCACTATGAAATATTAATCTCAGTTAGAGAATTTTATCTAACCTGTATTACAGAAAGTTGCATATTTTTCATTAACTTACTAGCTTACTATTTTTGATACTTTTGGATAATTTTAGAAGCAGTTTTTCTAAGTACAGCGTTTTTTCTTCATGGAGGAATTCAATGACCCAGATTTGGTTCATACGCACTCCCATGTCAGACGCCATTTGGTCAGGCTGCCCCTCTGCTGCCATCTGTCACACGGCAACAACATGGAACGGGATATTGGTGGGAAGGTTCAGCCTCTGCTGCCATACCGCCAACATCCACCTCTGACATCATGGGCCAACATCATAAAATAGGAGGCGTTACTTTCAGAGCAGTCCTCGAAGAATAATGTTCTAAAAAAAGTGTACTATTTCATTTTTTCATTAGGCCAGTAGATTTCATTTTGGTTGCCCTGAAGTAAACAGAGATTATATAATTTGGGAAAATGTGTCATGCTTATTTAGCTGAAACATTTCTTCTAAAAGTAATCAAAGTCTTCATGTAGTATAAAGGTAACTGAAATAAATATATATACAGTTTAGAAATTATTCGGACAATCCTAAATTGATTCTGTAATTCTGGAAAGTATGGAAGTATTGAAGATTTTACAAATGTGTCTTATTTTACAAACTAAATATTACATCCAGACTACAGATATTTCTTTTCACTTGCCAAAGCCAAATTTCTTCTGAAGACCCACAGAAATATTAGGAAACATGGCTTATATGTGGTCAACTTATGCAACTAAAAGCCGTTAAGAAGCCTTTTCCCTGCCTGTCACCCCACGTGCATGAGAGTCTTTCTCAGTCTGAACTATCATGTAGTGTGTATTTCTTTTTCAAAGGATGTCAAACACACCTTCAGACAACATCTTCAGAAAACATTTCTGCAAAGTTACCTGCAGTACTCCTTCCACATTACCAGTATCTAACATAAAGTACTGGTGTCGATGTAATGACATTAAACTCATTGTTTAGAATGGATCTTGCTCAAATCCTTCGTACCTTTATGAGGATCAACAGTCACAAAAATCCAGAACTGTGGATGTTTGTTTTTGCTGGCAGACTGACTGGCTGTATAAACCCAACCAAGCTGATATTTATTTTTTGTACATTATGTGTGCTGAAAGAAACTCTTACAGCTTTTTATATTCCCCATTTGTGAATGGCCAAGACAGGAAGCACAGGTATCTATACATAACAACTTTCAAAAGATTCCAGCAAATCTATGGGTCAGTGAACACAGCACAGTTGCACAGCACAACTGTACAAGCAGTTGCCTTCAAGAACCTCAAATCTTGACCAACAAGCTGCTTTTTGTGTGGCATTCGTATTCATTATTATCTTGTACTTATCCTTTACATCCTTAACCCTAAACCTAACCCTTACCCTTTACATTTGCTCTACTTCTTTCTCACGTATCTTCTTATCCTCAACTGGTTATAATCCTTCTGCCTCTAATTCCTCTGCAATCCCCAGCTCTCTCCCACCCATAGTTATCAGCAGTTGTACACTGAGAGGTAATGAATAGCTCTGCAGGTGACTGGCTTTACAGCTGGTAGTGTATGCCAAAAGCGCTGATTTATTTCTCAGGGAAGCCAAGGAAGCAGTTGGCAAGGTCTGAGTTTTCCAAATAGATTTGATTCCAGGTCTTTTTTCTTCAGCTGTGGGTAAAGGTTGGCTGCATTAAACTTGACACAACTGGTAGAAACACGGTTTGTTGTAAGTCTGTAAGGAGAAGAAGAAGAATACTTTCATGGGAAAGAAAGATTACATGAAAGGGAGAGAAAGACTAGAACAGTGAAACACATAAACAAGGTAGAGAGACTGTACAACAGATAAGCCAAAAGAGAAAGTAAAAACTTGAAAACAGAATTGAAAAAGAGAAGGAATCAGATCTGCAAAAGACAAAGACTTCATAACTTATAGAACAGCTCAGATTGGAAGGGATTCTGAAAGATCGTGTCTAACCTTTCACTGGAAATGTGGGGCTGGATGAGATCACCTAGCACCCTGTCCAACCACGTTTTGAAAGTCTCTGGTAAAGGGCGTTCTACCACACCACTAGGGAGATTGTTTAAGTGACTGATTGGTCTCACTGTAAAAAATTTCTTTCTTACATCAACATGAAACCTCTCCCACGTGCACCTTGTACCCATTTCCCCTTGTCTTCTCCATATGGCTCCTTGTGAGGGAAGAGTTTCTTTCCATTTAGTAGCCACTCTTTAAGTACTAGAATACTGTGATGAGGTCAGATCTGAGCATATTTTTCAGAGTGAAATGACCTAACTGCTTCAAGCCTTTCCTCATAGGGCAGGTTCTCCAGCCCTTTGGTCATCTTTATGGCCCTCTTCTGGACACTACAGCCAGTCCATGTTTTTTTGAACTCTGGGACCAGAACTTCAGTTGTGATCTGACAGTTGCTAAGTAGAGTGGGCTGGTCACATCTCTATCTCTGCTAGTAATGCCTCTGTGGATGCAAACATGATTTTGTTCTGGGAGACCTGAAAGCAGCTCATCTGACAAATCTAGCTGAGTAAGTACTGCAAGCAAATTCTCTGCAATTATGTTCTTGTATTTGACATCAAATTTGCCTTGACTCTTTTTACTGGTGTTGGAAAAAAAATGGGGAATTATTTACTCATCAGTTTTCGTCAAAATTGAGAGTATTTTAGAGTTCTGTAAATAATCACATGAGCCTTTATCTAAGGGACTCTCTTGCTATTAATAGCATATAGGCCAAGTGTGTACCTGGAAGACAACTTCTCTAGCATACATAGTCCAAAGAAGCACCTCAATTTAAAAATGTGTAGAATTATCAACAATCCATCGTACTGCTGTTTTGTAGGACACTATACAGCAGTTCACAAGGTGAGTGAGTTGATCTGGCTGCTTGCTTTCACATATTTTGCTAGCCTAATGGATGTTCTGGAAGGAAAACAAAGATGGTTTTAATGGAACTTGCGCGAGTGGAAGTCAAAAGCTGTTAAGAAGAAGAGGAAGAGGCAGGTGCAAGTGGACAAAAGAAGGTGATGGACTGCTTCCAAATCTTAGGAGCCTAACAGTGAATCTGTGTTTTGAACTCATGCACTCCTTAAAAAATTGGTAGTGAAAATATCAACATACACAGAAATCATCTTTATTTTTGAGTCTGGATCTCTCCCACATTTGAAAGTGAAAAAGGATATTTCAGAGGAAAAACACCATCCTGCTTTGTGCATTTGGTATTCTGTAAGGGTTTTTTCTTGTTTTGTTTTGTTTTGTTTTGTTTCCTAATTATTTCTATTCCTTATATGCTTTTGCATTTCAAGCCCCTTTGGCTAGTGAATCTGCAAATAAAAAAAGGCTTTCTGAAGCCAGAGGCTCCTGAATGCCTCGCCTAAGTGTTGCTTTCATCACAGCTCTTGTGCTGAGCAGTTGCCAAAATCCGTTGTGAGAAATCACAGCTCTGAAGGTAGGTTAGTAGGCATTTATCATCTTTGTTTGTGACAACAGAAATGCAAATGTACCTTAGTTTATTGTTTGTTTTGCTGAATTCTACTCTCCTCGGGTGCATCATTTAAATCTCCTTTTTGTTTCCCCATCATTTCACAGAAAATCATTAAAAAAAAGTGTTCAGAAATAGTATTATAAAGGCATGCCTTTCAGTTTGGATGATTTTCTCTGAGATCAGAAATTGAATCTTCTTTTGCTGAAAAGTAGGATTAATTTAGTTGCTTATTCCTTCATTATCATTTCCCCTGGAATAACTGTTGCTCTTTTTGAATTAAAACAAGCAAACAAACAAAAAAATCCCACCTGATCAAAACGTTGGGTAAGGAGTCACCCTTTCTTGTGAAAAAATAGAATAAACAGTATTACTCTCTTTTGAAGTAACAGAACTGAGCAAATATGAACTACCACTAAAAATTCGTGCCTCATGCAGACTAAATGGAAATGTATGTAGGAGATGGCTTCCACTAGATGCTAAATGCAACTGCAGGACATAGACAGTACACCATGGAGGATTCTGTGCATAGTTCTGTACATGAGTAAAAGCAGTCAGAAAAATGTAATTAGAAAGGCATGAAGAACATAATCCTGAAAAAATAGCATAAAAAATCAGATTACAATGAGAATGAAAATAAGAATAAGAACCAAGATGGCATCAAATAAATTCTTTGATCATTATTTTTTTCTCCAAACAGAAGTAATTCATAAAACTCCAGAACTGGCTCATGGTTTGCATCATACCACATTAGTTCCATAGTGGTAAATTGCTGTGGTATCAAGTACATGTTAAAATTTTCTGCAGGAGTCAGACAGCAATTGCTTTGCTATCTAAAAGCATTGTCTAGGTTCACATAGTTATTAGGAAGCTCCTGCTTTTTTATTTTTTTTTGTTTTGTTTAGTTTTATTTTCATGTTAACAGCCATAGCTCTTCTTGCTCTCCCGTTCTACTGTCACTGTTCTGCATTCAGGAGCACTTTTTAGAAAGTGAAGGTGGAGCTACTCGCACTCTGGGATTGTTCAGTTCCTCTTGCAAAAGAATGATTTGTCACAGTAAGGTTCTTACTTTTTGGTCTCTTCCTACATCTCATCCAATTTATCTTTGCTAAGATTCACGTAGTAGTTTTTTGGTAATTTTAATAGCATTGCATTAGTGACACAGGAACACCTTTTTAAATACCACTACTCTTAAATTCTTTAGCATTATCACCCAGCATTAGCATGAGGCCAGAAAGAAGAATTTAACCAGCATAAGGAAAATGCATCTTTTATGTCTCTTATAAGAACTTCAGACAGTGGACAAATTATTTACATTGTCTGACCGCTATGAACGTAATTTCTGAACTTTTCTAGCCCAATGGTGTACTCGCTGGAAATATCAATTTAATCACATCAGCTGAAACAGAAAACCTTCTTTTCTTCAAAGCTGATTAACTTCTTTTTCTGTTTACTTGCGTACTCCAGTTAAGCATTTTGGCTTTATACCTGCTGGCAGCAAAATTACATCTTACATCTATTTCCATACTAGCTTTAAAAGATCTGCTTCTTAAAAAAGTTGTCCTGTTAAATTGTTCAGTATGGACAGTGTTTCTTCTGTACCATTGGAATATCATTAGGACATAAAATGAGAGTCATCCCAGCTGGAACAATTTCAAATGCAGCATTTATTAACAGCATTAGCCTCCCATCTTCCACAGTACCGTTCGTTCATGCTGACAGATAGGAGACACCTTTTATTACTGCCATAGTAAGTGAGGAGATAATCTATTCTACAATTCTACAGAATTCTACAGAATTATAGAATCATAGAATCATTTTGGTTGGAAAAGACTCAGAAGATCATCAAGTCCAACCATCACCTAACACTACCAAGTCCATCGCAAAACTATGTCCTTAAGTGCCACATCCACACATCTCTTAGGTATTTCCAGGGATGGTAAGTTCATCACTACTCTGGGCAGCCTGTTAAAATGCCTAGCCAGCTTTTCTGTGAATAAATTCTTCCTGATACCCGATTTAAACCTCCCTTGGCACAACTTGAGGCCATTTCCTTGCATCCTATCACCTGAGAAGTGAGATCAACACATACTTCACTGCAACCTCTTTTCGGGTAGTTGTAGAGATAAATCAGGTCTCCCCTCAGCCTCCTCCAGACTAAACACCCCTTGTTCCCTCAGCCACCCCTAATGTCTTGTTTTCTAGTCCCTTCACCAACTTCATTGCTCTTTTCTGCACATGTTCAAGCAACTCAACATCGTTGTTGTGGTTAAGGGCCCAAAACTGAACTCAGTGCTCAAGCCGCGGTCTCACCAGAGCCAAGTACAGAGGGACAGTCATTTCCCTGGTCCTGCTGACCACACTGTTTCTGATGCTGGCCAGGATCATAGAATCATAGAACGGTTCAGGTTGGAAAGGACCTTAGAGATCATCTTGTTCCAACCCCCCTGCCATGGGCAAGGACACCTCCCACTAGACCAGGTTGCCCAAAGCCCCATCCAGCCTGGCCTTGAACACTTCCAGGGAGAGGGCATCCACAACTTCTCCGGGCAACCTGTTCCAGTGTCTCACCACCCTCACAGTGAAGAATTTCTTCCTTATATCTAGTCTAAATCTTTCCTCTTCCAGTTTATAGCCATTACCCCTTGTCCTATCATAGAAAACCTGCCCTTGTAAAAAGTCCCTCCCCAGCTTTCTTGTAGGCTCTCTTCAGATGCTGAAGGACTGCTACAAAGTACCCCCAAAGCCTTCTCTTCTCCAGGCTGAACAGCCTCAACTCTCTCAGCCTGTCCTCGTGGGGGGGGTGCTCCAGCATCATCTTTGTGGCACTCCTCTGGACCCGCTCCAAGAACTCGGTGTCCTTCTTATGCTGGAGGCCTCAGAACTTGATGCAATACTACATATGGGGTCTCACAAGAGCAGAGTAGAGGGGCAGAAACACCACCCTTGACCTGCTGCCCACGCTTCTCTTGATGCAGCCCAGGATCCAGTTGGCCTTCTGGGCTGCAAGCTCACATTGCTGGCTCGTGTTGGGTTTCTCATCAATGGACACCCTCAGATCTTTCTTTTTTTATTGACCAAAATGTCATGTGGGACAGTGTCAAATGCTTTGCCAAAGTCCAGGTAGATGACATCAGTTACTGTTGGGTTTCTTGGCTGACTGGGCACACTGTGGGATCTCTTTATGTCTTACGACATTGAGACAGGGTATGTTCTTTCCATTTGATGCATCCACTCCTTTCCTATATTACTGTCCCACACATACTTCTATGATTATAGATGTACAACATAATCCACGTATTGGAAACTCTCCACAAGCTTCGCTTTATAGAAATCCCAGATTTGGAGACTTTGGGGAAATTTCAAGAAGGTTATATTTTGAAGCTTAAATTCTGTAAGCTAATGAAATTTATTTGACTGAATTGGACACTGTACAGAAAATGTTTTCAAGTATTTTGCAAAAGAAAAATTACTAAAGTACTAAACGTGGTTTATTACTAATTGCACTAAACGGCAGAGGTGGCTTCAGGTTATATTTACTACCACAGTAAATGAATTATAAAATAAGGAGAAGATTCTGTACTTCATGAAAAGACATGAAACAAAGAAAACTGTAAACTTAGAAGTTGAATTGTAAACTTACAAGTTGAATAACAGAACAGGAAAATTACCAAGTGTATATTTACCTGTTGCTCTTTACAGTTTTCTTAATGAGCAGAAACAGCATGCGAAAAAACCCCACAAACTAACTAAAAATAATTCCCATTAAGTAGGGCACTATTCATAAATGCATGCCATAAGGAATGTTTTTATTTAGGACTTCCCTGAAGTGTACACCAGTGATTCCTCAACGCTTTCCAGCTTAGACAGGAAAGAGGAAGACCTGCTTCTGATTCTGCTAGTGAACTAACTACATTAGAAAAAGAAAGATGAGTTTTTAGATTCATGAGGTATTTTTGCTCAGAGAGTGCTGTGGGAATGCGATCAAATGCTGTGCCTGAGCCCTGAAGAGTAAGAAATTATTACTGTAAGCCACTTAAACCTTGGAAACTGGAGAGCCCGCAGGCCCTAGAGCAACACGGAGCTGGTAGGGCTTACCCAATTACAGGAAAATGGTACCCTTCCATGTTGCTTCCACCATTCCTCACTCTGGGCGTCCAGGAGAACCTCCCAGGCCAATCTCCCCCACTGCCTGCAAAAGTGCAATACCCTGGCAAAACCTTTTAGCATTTTCATCCATGAAAATAGTATGAGATACAGCCCCCCTCGTTGCAGAACTTGCAAATAATGTTAGAGCTAACAGGCCCTACTGTGGTAAACACTAATTTTAAAGGTAGGAGTTGACTGGAAGTCCTTTGTCAAGAGGAAAGTAACAGAACAGCATTCTGCTAACAAACGTGACTGCTCAATGCATTCATTGTTATACCTGAAGTTGTCATGAAGTAAACAACAATGACATGGCACTGATTTTTGTTAGGACTGAAATTCCATTTCTGTTTTCATGAGTTCCTTTTTAATATTTCCTTTCATCTGTTTTAAGATCCTTGTTTTTGGTCCAGGTTTGGCAGTCATTGAAATGACAGCATAAATACAAATTTATCTTTAAAGCTGAGTTAAAAAATTGAGCAATGCATTTACTTCTTGAGAGGATGTGTGCAAGAATCTCTCTTCAAACTTTATAGGTACTTCCTTCAGCAGGAAACTGAAGCCTACAAGGGCTTGTTCTGTGTAGTGAAGAGGTAAAGACAGTAAAATATTATCTAGAACCTGGTACTGAAAGTGATACATAATTTGAGTTATACTAAGTTTTGCAAAACCAAGTTGAGGTCTTTTTCCAAATAACATATGGATGCTTTTTATTTTTACAGTGTGAAAAGCTGTGAATATTATATGAATGCATAGGCATTTCCATTAAAAACATTATGTAGAAAGCAAGCATGGGCTTAGCAAATCACATGGTGCAACTGAACAGAACATCTTTTTAAATACACGTGAAATAAAATGTGTTAGTAACAGAGTTGGCATTTAGTCACTTTTTGATTGCCTAAAGCACATAAGATAAGACATAGATAAATACCTACTATTCTGTGGGAAAATGACTGATATTTTCAGTTAAATGAAACATGTTTTGATACTTGACAGTAGATTGCCATCATTATAGGATTTTTGTAATGGTGAAAGACAGCATTTTGTGCTGGTTTCAGTTCCGGTGGCCAGCACATTGACAATCCATTTGAATCACTGAATATACTGAATTGTATATACAGTTTTCAAGGAAATCTTTGACAAAAATTGCATCTGAACTGCTGAAAGTTTCCTAAAGAGTTCTACAATACATAGTGCAATTTGAAATAAAACCTTGCTAGAAAAGCTGCTTGTAGTTTGGGTTTTAAGTGACTTGACTGTAAAAACTCTCAAACTTTAACTAGCTGTTACTCTCTACCTTGACACACGGTATTTATCTCCTTTTAGGATTGGTGGAGCTGTGCCAACAGTCTTCTCCTATTTTTCGGAAGTGCTTGCTCGAGAGAAACGAGGCGAACACCTGAGTTGGCTCTGTATGTTTTGGATGATTGGCGGTATCTATGCGTCTGCAATGGCTTGGGCAATAATTCCTCATTATGGTAAGAAAAACATCTCCTTGTGATTTATCTCTTTCCTAATATAAAATAAAGCTTTTAAAGTATAGCTTAAACAGGGTACTTTATGACTGTTCTGAAAATACTGACCCTACTGTTAAAAACAAATTATTCCTTTTGAGGGGAAGTGAGGAGAATAGATCATACCCGACAAACCAATACATTACGAAGAGTAAAAACTAACCAATATCCTTGCTTAGTCAGATTCTTTAAATTTCTAAAAACTTAGACAATTAGAAATATAGCTGGTGTTATTGTTGAAACTGGAGAAAATGGGTGATATGGAGACTTGCTTCAGAGAAAATATCTTTTGAGAGGCTGAGTTGAATTTCTCTTAGCTTTTTGTTGGTTTGTTTAAAACTGAGATTACATGTCAATTATACACTCTTGAGAAAGAAAAGTAATGTTAATGTTTGCAGTGGTAGTTGTAAATATAAAGCTGTGTTGAATGTTTTGTTCTTCGTGTGCCTTTCTGCTGATGTAGAAATAACAAATCAAGTAGAATGTGCTTAAATATGGAAGGGATGAATGAGGGCCGATATGACAGAAAGCTTGCAGTGACTGAAATTATGTGAACATGCAATATATACTACTTCGTGAAAGAGCTCTTTACTGCCTTGTCATAATTAAACATTATGTGGAGGTACAGATTCAATTCAGTCTCCTGGGTCTACCTTTTAGAGGAGTTAAGTGCTCACAGGTCTTCAAGGTTGCTGAGACTGCTCCATGGTTTTTAAAAATCGGGCTCAGTAAGCACTTCTCACTGGCACTCTTCAAGACAAATAGAGCAACATCGTGAGTTAGCTAGCATGCAGAGCAGTTTTCTTAAGCCAGGCAGTGACATTTATCAGAATTGGATTGTGCAGGAGAGGAAAAATTTAGAAGGTTTGCCCAGAGTAATTGGAACATTTAGCAGACAGCAAGACCCAGAAATAAATTATAATCATGCAGACCAATCAGATATCTAGACTGTTGCACTAAAATTAATTTTAGACTGTACATGCAGCCAGAATCTTTGTCCTTAACCTTGGCTTTTGGCTCGGAATTCCTGAAATCAGAGAGGAATCTCTGCTGGCAAGACACAGTGTTTATATACATGTACATGTATGTATTTTTTTCAATTAGTAAATTGCTGTGGATGCCACTGTTTTTTTCTTCACTTTCCTATATATGTTTATTGTCTTTATCTTTCAATAGAAAATGCAACCATTGTGGCAGATTGATTTGAATAGGCTGTCTAATTTCACTGCAGATTTCATAACTCAATAACGTTACCTGAAGTGCTTTTAAAAATGTCACAGGGAGGTATATCTCAATACACAATACACATCCTTACACTAAAGCAATGGCACTGGAGGGAGTCATTTTCTTCTTTCTTTTGTGGTAGAAGAATATCAGCAGCAAAAAGCCATGCTGCTCTGTTTCAGTTTTGTGTGTAGTGTATTTCTACAGAAGTATCTAGGAAATCACTTAAGACAGAAGAATGTGAAAACCAGATTTGAAAGACAGTATTCTTCAGCTTTAGCCATATAAATCACTCTCCTTACAGTGTACTAGAAGAAGTCTTAATAGTCAAAGGGAGATCTAAAAAAGAACCTGCAAACAGCAGATGCAGTCCTTTCTCATAAGAAAAGATGTAGGTTTACACATCGTTTTGGAAAATTTAATCAGAATATGTTTATGAGTTTGAATGAGGTCTTTTAGTTGTCTTTACTGTAAATTATACTTTTCATTATGTTGTCAGGCTTAAAACCTGCATCTTACTGCCTAGAACATATGTGGAATTACTCTGCTCAGTACCAGGAGGAAGCTGCTTCATTTTCATGATCCTGTGCTGAGCTCATAGACACTGCCAAGTACTCCCAGGTCAAGTGCTGCTCTGGCACTGGGGAGGGTGTGTTCATACAGCACTGTATGCTTCTGCACACACTCCAAGTCAGGTTAATGCTGTCTCTGATCTCCACACCATTTGTATCTTGTGTGTTCTTGAGGACTCCTGTAGGGGCACTTTCTCTTTTCAGATTTCTGTGTGCTTTCCATGGAATTGTTTTGCCAGAGTTAGGCAAAGATTGATCCTTTTCTCCAAATCACCTTCAGTCCTTCTCATCCTTCACATCTCCACTGGCCAGTAAGCAAAACATAATTATAAACAAAGTGTCCACCCACTTCTAAGGCCCATTTATATAGTGCATAGTAATTTCTAAACTCTCTGCTTCTCATTTTAGGAAAAAACAGAAATCATTTTTCCTGGCTGAACACTGAAATTACTCAAAGGCAGTGAATGAAGTTGCATCTATTGAAATGCAATAAACTGCCATTAAGCACAGTGAAATTATTCTTAAATGGATGGAAAAATAGCAGACCGGCTGCATAGAATCGTCTTCTGGGTATTTTTTCCTCCGTTTTACGATTGTATTCATAGAATCATAGAATGACTTGGGTTGGAAGGGACCCCAAGGGTCATCAGGTTCCAACCCCCCTGCCTCAGGCAAGGCCACCAACCTCCAGATCAGGTACTAGATCAGGTTGCCCAGGGCCCCATCCAACCTGATCTTGAACACCTCCAGGGATGGGGCATCCACAACCTCTCTGGGCAGCCTGTTCCAGCACCTCACCACTCTCTTGGTAAAGAACTTGCCCCTGATGTCTAATCTAAACCTTTCCTCCTCCAGCTTAAAACTATTCTCCCTTGTCCTGTCACTGTCTACCCTTGTAAAAAAAAAAAAAAAAATCATTCTTGCTGATTTTTATATAAGACACTTTAAAGAAGTCCTAGATTCACAGCTGGTATACATTATCTGCCTCCAAGACAGTCAGCAAAGCTGTACTGGTTTACCTGTTCAAGATTTAGCTCTATCTTCTTCTGAAAAAATGAAGTCTACATTCTCTCTATATAATAGTTTATCTGGTTCTGTTCAAGCAGCATGGGAATGTCTGAAACCAGACACATTTTAAAGCACGAAATATGGAGAAGCTAACAGTTGGCTTGGCACTGCTGTGTTGTTAAGGGAGGAATCAGGGTGATGTAGTGCTGCAGTGACCACGTAATGGAAGATTAATTTCGTCTGGAAGGCAAGCAAGTTTCAGAGCTTCTCTAAGTCTAGCTGTTGGCTTCTGTTTTCAAATTGGAAATGGATGCAGATTTGTTCAGGGCTCCTGAAAGAGGAGCTGAGGTCATGGAGAAGCTATTAGAAGAAACATCTGCAGACAAATGCTTCTAATTGCAGTCAATTAACAAAGCCCCAGACCAGGCTGCTGTGAATAAATGGCTTTATGCACTACTTCAGTCAGGCTCGATTGGAAGGATAATTACCATTTTATAAACCATTTTGTAAGTGCAACTTTAAATTTAGCATAATATTTCAAGGTGGATTACTTCAAAGACTGTCAAATGCATCAAATGTGTATCACAATATTCTTTAAAGGGCTCATTTTTCAAAAGGTGAAAAATCTTTAACAGTGAAAAATTACATTTCAGTGTAAAATCTAGATAGTGATATATGACCTTTATATTACACTAAGTTTATGTCTTTGTTCAAGGATAGGAATGAAAACGA
This sequence comes from Penelope pileata, assembly GCA_013396635.1. NCBI lineage: Eukaryota > Metazoa > Chordata > Aves > Galliformes > Cracidae > Penelope > Penelope pileata. Next base: position 94,501 of record WBMW01006025.1, read on the forward strand.
CTCATCCAAGTTGTTCTATCCATTTTACTCCTTTATTTAAAAAAAGCTGCAAAATTATTCATTCTGCAAAAATACTGCCTGTCATGCACTGTTTTATTTTTAAAAGCAGCCGAGAATTGTATTGTTCCAGATCTTGAAACTAAAAAAAGTTTTGGTTTATTTACACTATCTGTTTTGGTATTCTATATAGTTTTATGTTTTGCATATATGAGGTATTCAATCCTTTTCTGGCTTCAGAAACAGCAGAAACATACCCTAGAGTTTTTTGTTGTTTTTTTTTTTGTTTTGTTTTGCTCAGCAACAACTAAATATTGACCTCATTGATTTTTGGATAATGGTAATGTTAGGAGGAGGTGAATACAGGGCCTAGAAGAAGTTAGATTGCAAAGGCAGAGAAGTGGAGATGATGGGGAGTGTGACCAGGATGGTGCAGGTATCAAGGCTGCTACATCTAAACGGCAATGAAAGTCTCAAGCTCAAGAGTCAAAGGATTGCATAACAGCAATAGAAAGGCAACATCATGGATAAAATGAGTTTCCATTCCTTTTTTATTGCACTTGCAAAATAACGACAATTTCATTTGCTTTTTTAAAGAGTGGTAAAGCTAATCAAATGTTCATTAAGTTTTTAAGTTTCTAAATTATGGGATAGGGTCTTTATCACCATTAATTGTTATTAGTTTCTTGGTTGTATTTTGCATCTCAGTGGGAATTTCTACAAACAGCTAAGAACTAGGTTTATAAGCATACCTGTATCTACCAGACTTTGTAAATTCAGCCCTCTGTTGCAGAGAACATAGTGCAATGGGATTATGCTACAGATTAATGTCATAAAGTCCTAATAATAACAGGACTGGAAATAAGAGGGTTTTTTTCATTTAGCAGAGCAAACAACTCTTAAAACTTCAGAACAGTCGTCTTTGATGTCCCTCATTCACTACCAACACTGTGTTAATTACTTTCATAAGGCCTTAGCCCCAGAAATCACAGAATCACAGAATCACAGAATTGTAGGGGTTGGAAGGGACCTCAAGAGATCATCGAGTCCAACCCCCCTGCCAGAGCAGGTTCCCTACAGCAGGTTGCACAGGTAGGCATCCAGGCAGGTCTTGAATATCTCCAGGGAAGGAGACTCCACAACCTCCCTGGGCAGCCTGTGCCAGTGCTCCGTCACCCGCACCGTGAAGAAGTTCTTCCGCATGTTGGTGTGGAACTTCCTGTGCTCCAGCTTAAGGCCATTGCCCCTTGTCCTGTCCCCACTGACCACCGAAAAGAGGTTCCCCACCTCCATTTGCCTCCCGCAACTAAGATACTTATAAACATGGATCAGGTCCCCTCTCAGCCTTCTTTTCTCCAGGCTGAACAGACCCAGCTTACTGAGCCTCTCCTCATA
>WBMW01006025.1:96650-116766 GCA_013396635.1 Penelope pileata
GGGGGAGTCTTAGAAGTGAAGACTGAAGCAAAGAAGGCATTCAATATCTCCACCTTCTCAGTATCCTCCGTTGTCAGGACACCCCCCTCATTCAGCAGGGGACCCACATTTTCCCTAGGCTTCCTCTTACTGTTGACATACTTAAAAGAACCCCTTCTTACTATCCTTTCTCTCCTTTGCCAATTTAAACTCCAATTGGGCTTTGGCCTTTCTTGTCATATTCCTGCAGTCCCTCACAACATTCCTATACTCCTCCCAAGAGGACAGGCCCTTTTTTCACATTTCATGGACCTTCTTCTTCTCTTTGATCATGCCCATGAGCTCCGTGCTCATCCATGGCGGTCTCCTGCCACCCTTCCCTGATTTCCTGCTCCTAGGGATGCACTGATCCTGAGCTTGAAAGAAGTACTGTTTAAATATCGACCAGAAACCTTCTTTACATTTGTTTTTATGATTTTTTCTATGGTTTTGGAGTGAGCTAATGTTACACTTCCCCACATGCTAGCCCCCAAATTCTGATACTTACCAGTGGAGATAGGAGACAACAGCATCAAACAGCTTTCATGAACAAATATCCATGCATGATCAGAGGCAGATATCACTCAATTTCCAATTAAATTAGGGTAGATTATTCAATAAAAGACTACAAAATTGCTCTGTAAATGGTATAAAACCAAGGAAATATGAAGCACACAGTTTTCTAAGAATCTCAGTGCAAAAATCAGATGTAAGTCCTTAGACCAAACATTTTATTTAGACTGGTGTCTGGATTACATAACAGATCATCAGCTGAACTATTCATTTTTCATCAGCAGAGATTTTTTTCCACTTAATGTGGACCAGCTGCTTGTGTTTGTCAAAGAGGTATTCAAAACCATTCAGGGAACACAAATTTGGAGGAGAAAGAAGTGAAATAAGAAATCTTATAAACAAGCAATTAATTTCAGAATGTAAGATTTCTTGTCTAATTGTAATGTCTCTTTCTAGGTATAAGCAGGAAAATATTAATGTGTTCACTGTTTAAAATTTTTCCATTGCATCTGCAAACAACTGATAAGTGGTCCTGTGACTGAAAGAGAACAATCTAAAAATGGTATTCCTACTCCTGTCAGTTGAATTTTAAGACAATTTTTGCAGAATATTTGTATTCTACAAATATACAGTAAATGAAACCATATAATAAATGTATATATAACAATATATATGGCCATGTATATATTAAAATAATTGCTTTCTTACAGTTATTTAGATCTTAAAAATGCAGACATAGAAGTGTAGACTCAAACCTAAAATAAACAGAACTTTGTGTTTAGAAGACTAACTGTAACTTCTATTTTTAAAATGCTTGATTATCTCTCCCACGTAAAGAAATTGTATTTTTTTTTCCTGGTTTTAAGATATATTTGCTCTTGCTTTTCTCTGAAGCTGTTTGCCTTTTAATTTTCTCCTGCCAATGTATTTAAAAGAGCTTAAATGGCAGGAACTGGAATTTCGTTTAAATAAGAAAAAAAGTCTCAAATATAGGTGCAATGAAGTACTAACATCTACTCTCAAATGCAGTTACAGAATTGCCATCACCAGGGGCTTTTAAGGACACTTGAGACCATTGTCTGCTCAAAAGAGTTTACATGCACACTAAATTCCCTGTACCCACTTCTGGAGACCTGTTGCCCATTCATAGCTGTACCGATTCTGAGAAGTCTTCATGGGCACAGGAGCCCGTAAGTGGTCTTTATGTCTGACTGGGTGCAATTGCGATCGTGGTGCACAGATTTGTTTTGCTCTGAGTAAATGGCTTGTTAAATGGCCTGAACGACATTTCTGTTTGTAGCAAAGACTTTTGAGGTGAAACAGATCAATTTGCCTGAAGAAATTAACTTTATTGGCTATCAAAAAGATGTTTTTATCACCCTTTTATTACATCTCTAGAGTAGCTTTTGTAGTATTTTCTGTTGTCATGTTTGCTTTGTACTTGCATCATCCACTTGAGATAGAAAAGGTAAACACACCTTCAAAAGTGCAATAAACCTCTGTTATTTATGAAGCAATTGTGAACAATACTGTAATAGACAAGGGTGTAAGCAGAGTTGGATGCAGCTGCGCTGCAGGCGAGGAAATGGAGATCTAAAGGCTCAATGTGCAACTCAGAGCATGCTCAACACCAGGCTGTGTTAATGGAGGAATTAATCTCACCATGTGACAAAGTTGAGGACATGATGGACTGAAACTATTCAATGGCAACAAAGAAATAAACCCAAACTTTTTACTGCCTTTTTTGATGTTTTTCCTGGGATTAAAGATTTCCCACTGAAGCATGGCAGCAACAGTATTGGGGTAAAAAGTCATATTCCAGTGTTATGCAGTATTCAGGGGTTTATAAGGGCATGGTGAGTGCTGGAGTACCGATAACAGAAATAGGATCTTAGTGACCATCCATCCTGCACTTCTGATGTGCAGATCTAGATCATTTTGAGAGGTAGCAACTGCAAGAATGGACATACAGAGATTTCAGTCTAGTCTGCTGGACTTCTATTTAGAGGAGACAGGAGTCTCAAAATGGAGCCAAGAGGTTGCACTCTTCTGTGGTGGTGATTATTCCAAGATGAATGCCGTGAAACAATAGTTAATCGGTACTTAAATTGTATCTTGTATATGTTTTAGATAATATAAGAAAAATCCGAGACTTGTTCTGTTTTTCAGCATTTATTTTTGTGGAAATTCAAGGGCTAGTAGGGGGCTTTTTTTTACCAAGACTAGAAGCCAGAATTTTGCAAAGCAATTTTTATAAATTTTTTTTCCCAAAAGTAAACCATTAATCTGAATATCCCAAATTTTCTTTTGAGTTCTTTCCTAATTATGGACTCAGGACTACACCTGAATCAGTACAAAAAGTTCTTGACTGCTTTGAAAAATTTGAGTCTTAACTTCATTATTACTTCACTGTAGAAAAGCTGTTATTTACCATATTGAGATTGCACAGATTAATATCTGTAAAGCATCTTTAGGTACAACTTGTCTGTTCAAATCTATAGAATTCAAAGTGTCAGAGCTGATCAGGTGGTACTGTAAATTAGTGGCTGTTACTTTATACATCTTGCTGCTTCTCAGATATTTCTTGTAGTAGCACTTCTAAATTTCAAAATGTATGTTAGAGGTGAGTCTGAGCACCAGAGAAACAGCTTGGTTTCTCTCATGACTATTTCATCAGCTGCTCCCAGCAGCAAAGTACCCAAAAGCTTATAAATGTGTTATAAATCATGGTTTTATCTTAGGCAAAGGATCACTGAGTTCTTTCTTCCATATTTCTTTTGCTGTAGTCCCCAAAGGGGAATTTGATCATCACTGCTGCTGTGCACCCATCCAATCAAAAAACTGGGATGTACTTACATGATTTATAATAAAAAGAGCCATGCTTGACTGATTTCATATTGCTGCATCACTGCAGTGTCTCTACCCAAAAGAACTAGGGAAAAAATAAATACTCTGCAGTTGTATCTACAGAGGTGATTTATTGTGGTTGCTTGTACATCAACATCTGAGCAACGTGAGCTGGAAATGGGAAGAGTAGTTGCATTTGTTCAAAGCTGAAACACATTGAAATAGGATGTCATCATTAATTTAGGGGTGTTGATGATGTCTTTTCTAATCTTACAGAAGGCAAACAAAAATATTCTTAGGTGTAAAGAGAAAAGGAATAAACAGTTCATCAGTGATTAGACAAAAAGTAATGAGCTGAAATATCTGTCAAGGGGAGGTAGTATAGAAAACAAAAACTGTTTTCTACTAGTTTGTTAGTTAGGCTTCTGACTAAAACTTCTATGAAAGTGGTAAAATCACCAACACTGTAAGTCTTTAAAAAAAGATCAGCTAAATGTATTTTGAGAATATTGTAGAGGCCATTGTTGGCTCTGATTTGGATCAAGTGGATGCACTGGATTCCTCCTTCAAAGTCCCCCCCACCTCTGTTTTTGAACAACTATTAAATGGATACTGTTGTTCCAGAGGATACTGGTGAAGGACAGAAAAAGGCAAGTGAAGAAAACAAAGACAAAACAAGGAGGTAACTTCTGAAATAGAAAAAATAGAAGACAAAAAAGAAAAAGCACTATTTGTCATTTCCAAAACATTTAGGAAAATCACAGAATCACAGAACTGTAGGGGTTGGAAGGACCTCTAGAGATCGTCAAGTCCAACCCCCGTGCCAAAGCAGATTCTCTACAGCAGGTTGCACAGGCAGGCATCCAGACATGTCTTGAATATCTCCAGAGAAGGAGACTCCACAACCTCCCCGGGCAGCCTGTGCCAGTGCTCTGTCACCCTGAAGATCCTCACTGTGAAGTTCTTTCTCATGTTGGTGCGGAACTTCCTATGCTCCAGTTTCTGGCCATTTACCATTCCCAAAAATGCTTCTTTATAAAACTTTTCTAACCTGCACTGGCAGAAAGATCTTTGCAAAAGCACAACCTTCTCCATCTTGAAAATCCTGGACTCCTAATTAAAAAAAAATACAAGCATTATTTTCCTTATTTTTCTAAGACCTTTCCCTCCTACTCTGCCTTTTCATAGCAGTTCAGAACAAATTCAAGCCATAGTTGTGACTGTTCTGTAAGAAGCTGAGCCCAAGGCTCCATTTTCTATTATGCAGTAGCTTCTGTTCTCCGCAGATCTGTTCTCTGCAGATCTCTGTCTTTTATTAGTAGTCCAGAACAAAGAGAGATACCAGAGAAGATGCTTTGGGGAATAGCTTCTTCTGGCTTTTCTCGGTAGTAAAAAGTCCGTTAATGCAATAATACATCTGCAGAATTTTAAATCAGTCTTTTTTTTTTTTTTAACTTGGAGACAACATTTATCCAAATTTTAAAACCAAGAGCAACTCTTCTATTTTACCTTCTTCATACATACTTGGCCTTTGTGATGCAACTTCTGGCTTAGGAATCCATGTACCTATGGGTACCAATTCCAGTGGAAAATACTGTTGGTCAGTTAAAATATGCTAGAGCTTTGATAATGTTGAATCTGAATTTACTTTCAGGCTCTGTAATGCTGCACAAAATGAATATATCACAAATAAAGACATCTACTTTATAGTGCAACATCTGTTGATCTATTTAGTATTCTACTAAGAGGCAAAATGATCCCCAGCGTGCTGTACTTCCCCCACACTTAGTGCATTTCCATTAATTTTGTATCCTGCAGGCTGAAACTATACCTGTACTTTTAAAATCTATATTAACTAAAGTGAGTATAAGACGGTTTAATGTTAACTTGATTTATCAACTCCAACTCATGAATAGCTCTTCTTTTGAAAAAAAGTCCTATGAAATTAGATTATGTTAAATGTGTATACTTAAAAAAAGTCTTAATCTTTAGAAACAAGAAGAATGGCAGAACACAGCAGAATTTAGAACAGCTGCTTATGCAAATCCAGCTAGGGAAGCAAATCAAATCACTTTGTTTATCAGTTTGCTGTTTTCTGTGCCCTAATACAGGGTTTGATATGGTCATTTGAATGTTTATAATTGTAAGCATTAGAAGATTAAGTAGCTTTTAGCACATCTACTTAATGAGCGCTAAGGATGCTCATTAGTGAACTTCAAATATAACCTTCTGCTAGGCTCTTCAGGTTGACTGTGAAAGAGAAAATTTGTTTATCTGGAGGTTCAATAAAGAACATACGTGATTTTTTGTGAGAAGTTACAAAGCCTAGTTTCCTGAAGGTTTCTGGCCATATCTCAATGAGCCTGGTTAGTTTGTTTTGTTAGGGGTATCACAGAGTCACAGACTTATTGAGGCTGACAGGAGCTGGGACACGTAGAGCAGAGAGCCCAGGCCTGTGTCCAGGTAGCTTCTGAAGATCTCCAAAGAGGAGACTCCACTGACTCCAGCCAGCCTGTGCCAGGGCTCCTTTACATGCACAGCACAGAAGTGCTTCCTGATGTTCAGAGGGAACCTTCTGTGTTCCAGTTTGTGTCCATTGCCTCTTGTCCTGGCTCTGGGCACCACTGAAAAAGAGCCTGTCACCATTTTCTTAGAACCATTCCTTCAGATATTTACAGATATGGACAAGGTCCCCCCGAGCCTCCTCTTGTCCAGGCTAAATAGTCTCAGCCCTCTCAGCCTCTCATTGTAGGAGAGATTCTCCACTCCCTACATCATCTTGGTGGCCCTGCATTGGACTCTTTCCAGTAGCTCCATGTCTCTCTTGTTTTGGGGAGCCCAGAACTTGGCACAATAATTTAGGTCTCAGCAATGCTTAGCTGCAACTTTCCATGTCCTCAGCACGCTTGCCATTGTGTTATAGCCTTTTTCTGGTTCAGCTGACCTCAGGCAGGAGGCAGCACCTTTGGGCTCAGGTCAGACTGGTCTTGGCGCCAGACCTGGTGGTGTGGCCACAGGGCAGTCCTAGCATCCAGGCTGAAGAACCATGACTTGTCCTGCTTTTTGGGGTCTGTCCCCACTGTCTAGGCAGCACATAGCACATTGTGGAACATGGTTGATTGTCTTTGAGAATATTGCTTCCTGTCAGATTTGATTGAAGTAGATCAGTGGTTTTAAACAATGTTGGTGGAGGAACTAACAGACAGATGAAGAGACTATTGCCATTAACATCACTATCTATTGCCATAAACATAATTTTCCAAAGTAGCCATGGTAATAGTCATTCTTAAAACAAGACAACAGCATCTTCTCTAACTTATTTTTAATGAAAACTTATTTCACGCAATGAATTGACCTTGATTATAAAGTAAGGAAATTTACTTGAAGTTAATGAACCTGCTCTAAAAGTCTGGCCTGTAGCGTCCAGAAATGTCTGCAGTATCAGGCATCACATTTACTTTCTACTTCCAGAAACAGGTAAGGTGATAGTTCGGATAAGATTTCTTCTTTGTTCATTTTTTTTTTTAATATTCTAAAACAAAAAGCTTTTGTTGTTGGTGGTGTTGCTTTTGTAAAGAAGATAAATAATATATGATCAGTCTACAATAGAATTAAAAGTCAGGTAATTTGTACAGACGTTCAAAAGAAGAGGTTATTGGTCTAGCTCCAATTATTCAGGTACATAAATACATTCATCTCATCTGGAACACACCACAGCAGTACAATTTTTTGACCATACTTCTTTATTATTTTTCTGACTCATAAAACTCTTTGCTCTGAGGAAGTTAATGATTGCCCTTTTAATAACAATTTCTTTTCACTTCAGTAATACATTCTGTCTGTGGATGCCTATGCAACCGAAAGATCATTTTTCAATTTGCAATGCAATTTCATTTATAAATGACATAACCAATTGCAGAAGGGCATTTCATTTCATTTTCAGGAATTTTATTTATACTTCTCCTCAAAGAAGAATACTAGATATTGGTTTTGAAAATAATGCCTACTTCAGAGAAAGTAGTTCCATCAAGGAATGTTCAATTATCCATGGGTATCTGAACACAACATCTCTCTTCTTACTGCTCAAATATGTAGGGTAGAGATCTGAACAAAGATTAGGAAAAGTGGCTCTACCTCCCATATAGTGTTTGTGTGATTCCTAACACAAATCTATTTTTATGCTTTCCAAGTATGCTGGCAGAAAATATTAGAAAATCATCAAAAAGAAACAGCAGGATTTGGTAGTAAGGTCTGTGGGCTGAAGTTTCAGTTCCTCATCTCCTCAGGATTGGTGCTGACTGAGGTGAGAAATTAACTGCCTCCTTCAATTCCTCTCTTGCTCCCTGAGTCCGTATTATGTCTTCCTTTCTAGTACAGGGGCTATTTGTTTGGGGACATTAAATGTTTTGGTCCCCATCTTAGCTGTGGCCTGCAGGTAGTAGTGTTATATAACAAAAAGGGAAGCAATCACAGCTAGAGAGATCAAGGTAAGGCTGTTAGATGTATTTAGTACAGAGGTGCTCTGAAAGTAATGTCTCTTGTTTTAAGATGTTGTGGTATGGCAGTAGAGGTTGAACCTTCCCACCAACATTCCATTCCGTTTTGCTGCCGTGTGACAGATGGCAGCAGAGGGGCAGTCTGACCAAATGGCATCTGACATGGGAGTGTGTATGAAGCAAAGATGTGGAATTGAATTCCTCCATGCGGAAATAATTGCACCCATTGACATTCATCAACTCTTGCTGAACATTGATGGAGCCCAAACAGTGGCTGTGAGCACAGTGAGGCGGTGCTGGTGTGTTTCTGAAGTGGCAACAGCAACCTTGGAGCACCTCCGCTGCTGCAGATTGTTACGAGCATGGCATGCAGGCTCTTGTTCATGTCTGGTGAAAATGCACAGCTAATGGTGGTGCCTGTGTTGAAAAAGAGTGTTTTATAGCTGAGAATTTTCTGTATCCACAAGTGTTATTGTGCTCTTTGCATCTGTTGTATTTTTCAGGGATATGAATAGAAGCATTCCTTTCAGAGCAACCTACCGATCATTATTCATTGTTAATTTAATATATTGTATTTTCCTTGATCCCTTTCATAATTACATTTCAAACATTTCAGCTGCCTCTTGTAGGCAAAATTCTGCTCTTCACATTGGACAACTAAGACAGATTGTGACTGGATGTCATTACTACTTAATTTGTGAGGGCAAATAATACGTGTTGAAAGTATCTGACCAAAATTTGAATTTAGGACTTCTGATGCGTGGTTCATGGTAGATGCAGAAAGACCCATGTACTCAAGTGATCAGAGTTGTTTAGTTGTCCACTGTCAGATTAGAAGATGTTAGAATGTGCATCTGATCACGTTACTAAATTACATAAACCAACTATTTAGTCTATCTGACTCTCTCTTAGTAATGGGATATTGTTCCTTTTTTCATTTGCTTGAAATTAAAAAATAAAAGATAAAAGGTAAATTAAATAGCAAAATAGAAAATGAGAATACAATCACAGCACTAAAATGCTCATAAAAAAGATTTTTCTTGCAATAACATTCAAAATAAATAAAATATAATAAGGTTAATTTTTGAAAGAATTTGTTGAATTGCATGGATGCTGTATTTTCACACTGCAGCCAAATGCGAAAGATGAAATAAATGCACGTCCCTGGTAAATGATCTATCCTCTCGCTGTTCTTCAGAAAATGTTGCAGCATTTCAATGATTGCTTTGTTTGTAAAAGTGAGATGAGATAAATAGGCTTCATTGTCTTTTCATAAACTGCAGTGTTTTATTGTGCCTTTTTTCTGACTGTCCTTTTTGATTAATTGCTTCTCCTTTCCCTGTTCACCATGAGCCTATCGTTTAAATATCCTCAGTCCAGATGCACATAAATCACTGGAAGTCCCAGACCAGGACAGGGGCACTTACATTTTCAATTAGCTTCCTCATTTAACAGCTGTTATTAACAGTGTCTGCAACAACTTCTCACACCAAATATAATGCTTAGCTTTATGACAATTTTTACAACTCCACAGCAAAATAATTAATGCCAAGGTTTCAATCACATTTTTCTCCGTGATTGCATGTGCACACCAAGAGTTTATTTGAAACCATAGTGGTTTCACCCACATTTTGTGAGCTCAGTGTTATGAATAAGGTGTGAATGGCCCCACATAAGAGCACATAGAGATTATTGGATGCATTTTCCATATTGGCAGGACAAAGTCACCGTTTAACAACAGTGTAATCGGATTTTGTCACAGGCGAAAGTTTCAGGCTACTTCACAGGACACGTAGCAATTTTACACTAGTGGCTTATAAAAGATTTTATCATCTGTTGATGATTTGCTCTTACAGTACTCATTAGCACTGTCCAAACAGATGTCTCAAATTTCATACACAATCCATTTATCAGTTATTAATTAGATGTAGTAAAATAAAGGAGTGGAAAATGCTAATGTGGAAAAGTAGAGATAGAAATCATCCTAAGAAGAGATCAGAAGTGAGATCCTACAAGCAAAATCTGAAGCACTTTCTGGGATCATTTGATTTAATGGTCTCAGAACATATACTGACCATGGTATTATTAAGCTCTGACTGCAGCTTCCTATGAATGTGCTCTCTTCACTCTTCCTTCTAACACCGGTTACACACATTTCATCTGTGGTCTCTGGAAAACATGACAGAGTCTTTTCTTCTTAGATGAACAAGCCTCTAAGTCACAAGTGTGATTCAATATTGCCAAGGATATTCTCAGAGTTGTGTCTAGCAGATTGTGCCTCTTTGGCTGTTTTGTGTGTTGTAAAGTGCCTTAAGTGAGCAGCTGCACAGAATCACACTTGAGCAAGGATTTCGCAGAGTGACATGAGTGAATAAATCTCTCGGGCCACAGACTCAGTCAAACAACCAGATCAATTACGTGCCACAATACTTGTGATGAGATTTTTGATGGTATCAGCAAAATATTAACCCTTGGTAGCCTGTTATTCTGAGTTTTGTTTTTGTTTATTTTCCTTTTTCGTTTGTTTGGTTGGGTTTTTTGTTTGTTTGTTTGTTTTTATTTTTTAGCTTAGAACTATTTAGAACATCCTTTTTCCAGTTTCTTAGTCTTCATTCTGCTTGAGACTATTATGTAAGTTCAGCAAAACTACTGATTGTATCTACTTGTATTGGAAAAATATACTTTAATTTTTATGCTCATTTTTTATCTGGTTGTTAAGCTGAGATAATTCTTAAATCATTTTTTTATTTCATTTTCTTTCCAGATGCTGTCAGCTACGATTGTGGTTTTCAGTAATGGGCAGTTTATAGATTGGTTCTGGGCTATATGCCTGTAAAAATAATTAAGACAAATCTATTATTCATAGGCCTGAGTTAGATATATTTCTTCTCTCTTTTCCTTTCCTCTCCTCTCCTTTCCTTTCCTTTCCCCATAGTATAAACAGGACATTGCAAAGATTGCAAAACCTAACAGAATGTGATGAAGAATCTTAGATTCGAGCACTTAGAGCAAGCATTGGATTCCACATGACTGAAAAGGGTGCCATATGAGTCTTGCTATCTCTCCTTACAAGTATGTAGATCTACATCATATTTTCAACTGAAAGAACGTTTTCCAAAGCCAAATCATATGCAGAAATCTGACAAAAATTTTCCATTTATAGGAAAATTCAGCACCTGAGCTTTTCATGACAGATCACTGCTGTTTTCGTGCTTTGCATCTGAGCAGTGGGCAAAGTTTGACCTGGGTCAATCTACATTAATTTCTAGTACTTTCAAGCACTTTTCTCTGAATAAAGGGTATGAGTCCACATAAGGCAAGTGCACACACATTATAGCCTGGACAATGCATATTTACTTATTAGTTTCAATAGCAAAATAGTATTTCTCATTTTAAATTTCAGAAATATGCAATTAGCATATGTTTGAAGAGAATTAGCACTGATGTGTATGTTATGTAAAATTTATTTATTCTATTTTAAACCTATTTTTTTCAGCACTGCTTGATTTGAGCAAAAACATAATTTGTCCATCTCTGTAATGTGTACCAGAATCTTTTTAATGTCATACCTTTCTCATTCACATATTAAGTACAGAAATTGATTCTGAAAATGTCATAAGCTTCCTCTCGTGAAAGCTCTTCTACACTTATGCCACTGTTTGTTACAACTAATGAGTCTTCAGAATAGTACAGTGAAGGAGAGAATACAGAGTGAATGTGTAGAAAATTTATAATTCTCAATTTAGTCTGAAAGTCCTTTCTCTCTTAGCTGTGATTTTGCACAGCTTCCCTTCTGCCCCGTACAACTTCATAAAATGTGAAATGCTAATGAGCATTTTTCCCTTGTTCTTATCTCTGCTTTATTTATTTAGCCCAATATCCTTCCCAGTTCAACAATATCTGTTTGCTGAAGTCAAGATCCAGATGTGCCATTCCCAGTAAGTTTCAGTCATTAGACAGCGGTCTACTTCAAGACCCTGCATGTTTTCATTTTTCTCTGAGTAGAAAGGCAAGGGAGGTCCTGTGTCTCCTGATCATAAATAGACCCCTGGTTAAGGATCCTTTGCCACCTTAGCATCTGCCAAGATCAGGCAGATAGCGTGATCGGTGTATTGGATACCTGCATTACAGCTGCATTTCCCTACTTAGAAGTTGTTACTTCAATTCTCTAGCATCATTACATCCCACCACCATCCCTGCCATTTCAGACATGAATTTCTTGCCTGAGTCTTGCTCTTGTGAGTCAGCACCTTAATCCACTTGGACCAAGGGAAAGTTAGATTTCTGACAGACCATTGCAATCCACACACACAATGACAAATCAGCTTCCCCTGCCCTTTCTTCTCTTTCCCCTCACCCCGCCCCATCCCAACATTGTTAGGGATTCTAATTAAAACTATTTTTTATGGGCTTTGTATCAAGCCTATTACAGGTATGTTAGCATTTCGATACAGAAACCTATTCCATTCATAGCTCTATATTCTGCACAGGGTATTCACACGTAAGTGAAGGGCTGATGTATCGTGACTAAACCTTGATGAACTTTAGTCATGTATCTCATTCTTGCATGAAGTATGGGTATGCATAAATTTTTTCCTCGGAGAAAAGTAATGGATTGAGTAACACTACAGCAGGTATTCAAAACATTTAAAAATCATGTTATCGATGTCACTGTTTAGAGATATCAAAGCTGAAGGCCTACAGTACCATGCAGTGGATAGAGAACTTGTTTCTGATGTTATTAGCAAATGATTTTCTAGGTGAGGTCAGCGCTGCTTGCAGCTGACCTACGGCTTGTCTAAATGGCAGATAATGTAGCCAGAGAGATTAGAGGCCCAAGATTATCAGGCCTTCAGATGCCAGAATAAGCAAATGAAGAGTGTCAGTGGCTGACAACCCCTTGCTCTATGGGAGAGGAAATGTGTCTTTAGAAAATACCTTGTTCCTTTTAATCACAGTTTTAAGCGTCAGTAGACCAAGTCTAGGTTTAATACATGGTAAAATACATCTGTTTTAACAACATCACTTTCTTCTTTCCTTGAACTGTTTATCCTTATGTCTGTAAGAGACTAATAGCATTGGCTAGAGAGCCAGACAGACGTGGATGAGAATTACAGTCTTTTAGATGTAGCTATGTCAAGGTAACTCAATCATGGCCTGTCACACTTCGGTTATTTTATTTCCGGAATTCTTCCACAAAAATTACCTGCTGAGCCAGAGGATTTAAAGAATATCTATCTATACAGGCTAAAAATATCACTGCCTTTCCCATGTGATATTAGTAATGTAATCACATGAAAGACAGGAGTTCTACTTTGTGTTTCTGAAATTTCACATCAATATAATTGCAGAGTAATTCTGAAAATATTATTTCTGCTTTTGTTGGAAAACATACATTTCACTCAGGCTTATGAAAGTATCTAGCAGATTCCACAGCTATGTGACTTAGTTGAACTCACTTTTTTCTTCAGTTTCAGTGGTATTTTACCGTTATTCCTATCAGTACCACTAAACTACATGAGTTCAAATTCTGGATGTCATTCACAGTTAAATTTACTAATATCAGGAAAGACTAAATGGAAGTTCAGTAATAGTGTGTTTCAGTTATGCCAGATGTAGAAATTCCAGTCATCCTTAAAAGTTTGATTTAGCTTAGATGTTGGAAAAAATAAATAAATGAATGAATTATAGGAGACATTTTTTAATTGATTATTGTATTAAGTGCAGTAACAGTGCCGCCAAGTGGCACGTTAGATCAATCACACATTTATTGGAAATGTTTCAAATAAAAAAGAAAAAGAAAACTTGAGGCTATATGACTTATTTATGGCAAATGAGTATGCGTTAAAACAGAAATAACAATATAATAAAATCACAGATTCTGCAGAGGTATCTGTGCAGTCTGTGAATTCTTGTAAATTCTTTGGTTATATTTCTCCTACACCCCTAGTTTTAGGAATGTTCTTGCTTTCCTCCCTTGTACCAAAAGACAAGAGTTTGTGTAAACTTGATTTTTGACAATTTCTGACACTACCATGAATCTAGTTCCTCCAGTTCCTATTCACTGACTAATTAAGATAATCATTATGACTGGTCAGTCTTTATATAACCATGCCATAAAATTCCTATATACATTTAGGCTTTATTTGCCCACAGAAATATCTTTGAAAGGTGATTCACAGCTTTGTTCCTCTGGTATTTACAAACTTCCTTCTTGCTAGTCAGTATTTGTACAGAGTCTGTAAGCAATTTTTTTTTTCATTGCTCACATTGCACTTTTGTAAAACCTTTGAGGATTTGCTGAGAGTTCTCAAGTTCTATTTCAATCCTCATTTTGGAAAATTAAGCAGACTATGTCCATTAATCTGCTCCCATTAGGTAGATCACCATCACCTGACCACTGTAAAAGATGATACATGGCCTTGAAGACAATATAGATAATACAAATTGATAAAATTCAACATAATGTAGACAGGTTCACATCTATGTTTATTCATAAAATCTATGCCAGAAATGCCCTTTCCTTTGGAGCAAGAACAGATTTATAATATCATTTTAACTTATTAGTTTTATGAAGCAGGTGAAACATTTTTTTAGAGAAAATATTTTCTTGATACTCAACACCTAAACCAGTGATTGTACATAGATAGCATCTTGTACCTTTTGCTTTTGCACTGCTGCATGCTGCTGTGTCTCTGTAATCAGTAATTGCTATGTCTGTGATTCACATGGTCCCTTCTAGTAATCAGTACAGTGAGAACACAATATTCAGCAATGAGGCTGGTGCAGTGGCTTTCATATTTCTTCACTGCAGATTTTACATAGCTCTACAGTAAATTGTTGCCAAGATGCATTTGGGACAAAAGTTTCAGCAATTCATAAACTTGGTGCTGTTTTCAAGATTAATGGCTATGGAGCACAGCATAGCCAGGGAGCAGGGGTGAAGCTGAGCTCTAGGCTGCTGTGCAGAGCTCTGAATCAGCTGAGCGGAGCTCCTCCATCTTTGCTATTATATCTCAAGCTAGGGAAGGGGGAGGCAAACTCAGTTACAGCTAAGATCTCGCTTTCATTTTATTTCAAGACTTACAGATGGTGGGAATGAAAACCATATTGACAGCTAAATTCAGAATTACTCTCATGGCTTCATTTTCCATATTAGCTCATGAATGGGATGGTAAACTTAAGAATAAATCTAAACTAGCTTTGCATTTAAAATGCATGTTTGTTTTGCTGATCTACAAGGTGATGGAGGAATAGATAAGAGGGCAGGTTCAAGAAAGCTGTGTTGCTGCACTTTTTCCACCAATTCTTGTAATTCTCACATTCACTGTTATCATTAATTCAGCAGACACAGTAACTCGTGAGATTAATTGCAGCAGCTAATACAAAGAGCAAAAGACGTAATAACTGCAACAGAAAATATAACGAACATTTCACTTAACAAGCCCTCAGACTTTTTGAGGAGTAAAAATACATTTTGCAAATTGTGAGGATGTCAGCATGATTAACAGTGCATTGCTTTTAATTAAAGGTAGTATGGTTCACTTACATTAATAAATCACACCTTAAAATAAATTGTTACTATCATTTTTGAGGACTGTCTACAGAGATATTGCTGTTGTTTTACAATGTGTTTGAAGCCAGCTTTAAGCTGTTTAACACAAAAGTACTATTTAGGCAGTTAAACCTCTCAAAATATAAATCAGAGTGGTAAATATAGCAGTGTCTGTGTGTACGTCTGGGATGGTTTAAATTGACAAGAGCCAGTATTTTGATTGTATTGTTCTAAAGGATGAAAAACTCAGTTCTGTGTCTCCTTTCTGGTGACACTAGCAGTTGTACTGCTGCCTCACTGGTCTGACTGAAAACTGACCAAACCAAAGGAAACAGTTTTGCAGGTTTTATACCAGAGGCTTTTGTAAAATAGTTTAATGTATATCTGAAGAATATAATTCTAAAGATTATAACAGAATGTGTACACGATACACATTCTATTGTATGATTTCTAATTGCCTCATCAACTCACCCTAAACCATCCTTTATTTCTTTCCCTTCCAAATATGGATAAAAAGCATGACCATGCTCTTTAAGTTATGAAATACTTAGAGTTGAACGTTGACATTTTTCAAAAGTCAGTAAACTAAATTTTTAACACACTTTTATACCTTTACTGGTTTTGTTTTTAATCTTGATTTTTTCATTCAATTTTCTGTTTTTGAATAAATTGCAACTTGAAATTGTAGACGTCTTTTTGTTGGAGGGAACTTCGGAGGAGGAAAGTGTGGCTATCAGGAACCTTCCTTACAAAAAAAGTAAAATGGCATTCAAAGGTCATTACCAATATTGTCACTGATTTTACTTGTGTCGTCTGGAGAAAAAGATCTCAGGGCTAAATGAGGCTGTAAAGAAAGTTGATATCACTTCTGAAACCCATAAAATTTGTAGGAAATGAGAAAAAACAGATTCCGAAGTCTACTGCTCAGTTTCATAGAGCTGTTTATAAAGGGCAAAGATATGTAATAGGTTTTCACATTGCATCATATAAGTACTTTAATAAGAGAATGGACCTTTTCCTGGGAACGTTTATGATCCAGATCACGAGATCATTGAATTCCAGAATATACTGTATGTTTTGCTGCTTAATGACTCATTTGAAGAAATATTTAATAAGCTGTTTGGTACCATGCTGTACTTGTTGTTTACTGACATCCAGTCAGATTTAATTTACTCTGTACTTCGTCCAGGAGAAATCAGATAGCGAAGAAATTCATCAGATGAATCCAGCCTCAGGACTTTCATTAGCCAGAATTCCATTTTCTTCTGGTAACCACTTCAATCATTATTGTTATTCTTATCTTCCACTCTGCTTATAATAAGCTTTCCTTCAATATGTTGCTTGAAATATGCTGTTGTATTGAAGCCAGACTAAAAAGCCAGGGTAATTACCCAGATCATGTTTTTCTCTAACAGAATTTTTTGTTTTCTCGAAATTTTATCATTTCAGTAGTCCAATCCGTGCAATCAGATTATCTAATTAAAAAGCTGAACTAACAACCCCACAATTTCACATACATTTTTTCCAGTATTTCTTTTTATTTTCTTCTCAGTAACAATGGCTTCTACTTCCTTTTAATAGTCAGCAGTCCTAAATTTCAAGATCTATTTTTCAGATGAGGTGTTTTCTCATGTCATTCTTTTTTTCTTACACTCTTTACATGATCATAAGTTCTCTCCCAACTTTGGTGTTAAGTTTGTTGATGTCAGATATAAGTTTAAATACTGATTTTTAATTTTTTTTATGTCCATGCAGTCAAGGGGTGGAGGGCAGTTTGCTTTTAACAGAGTTGAAGGAATTGGAGAGTGCTCTGGAAAAGTATAGAAATTGAAATTAGACACTGTAGATGTCTTATATGTTGTGCTGTATTACACTATGTGATGCTATTGTTAAGAGTGTTGAAATTAACTCTGTAGAGAAAAAGCTAACAAAAAGGACACAGTTGCAAACCTTAAACTTTCACTTGTTTTATCTTGTGATGCGATATATAAATATTGTTCTTGTAGTATTTGTTTTTATAAAATAGCACAGTGAATACCACAATAAAAACATATCTCAAAACTCCAAAATACTGGTCATCCACACCTAAAGGAACCAATCACCTCAACCATACATACAACTCAAGGAATGGAAGCATTAATTCAGAAACACCTTGACCAAATAAATAAATAAATAGATCAGATATAACCATACGCCAGTACCTCATTGCTGAGTTGTTAGTGCTGAGTTACAAGATTCTTATTTGAAGAAGGTCCAAGAGTGTAAATATTTTGAGCAATTTATTCTGGTTTTAGTGTTTCTGTTTCTAGCAGTCGAAAAGCATACTGCTGTAGACTTGAACACATTATTTTTTGAATGCTTTTCTTGGGTTTTTACTGTTTCTTCCTTTCTTATTGATTTCTAATGATTTGCTGTGAGAATTCAATGCCCAATATTCATTAATGTTTAAAACAGCTTCTAAGAGAAAGATTTTAAGAAGCCAGATAGATTTTGATTTTGTTGGTGAAAGCTGATGGTTTGTTTGATGCATGTTTAAAAAGCCTTTCATTTAAGATGCAACATTCAGAGTTGTAAAAATCAATAAAATATATCCTCTTAATATTTCTGTGAGATTTTAAATTCTCCCTTCTTCCAGTATTCAAGCAAAACTGTTTGTCTGTATGTTTAGTGTCATGTATGACCGTGGTGTCCTTGCCTAATTTATGTACATACCTTTGTACAGGTTTTGTCAAGAAACTTGACAGAGACTTTCTCATCCCCATGATGCGTAGTATTGACATTTGCCAGGATGACATGCAAGAGTTTGAAATTTAAAGTGTAAAATTATTTGTGAAATCATTTCTATTTGTGGAAACTGAACATTTCTTGAATTTCTCCTTTCACAGGATGGAGTTTCAGCATGGGATCTGCTTATCAGTTTCACAGTTGGAGAGTATTTGTGATCGTGTGTGCACTGCCCTGTGTCTCTTCTGTGGTAGCCCTCACCTTTATGCCAGAAAGTCCACGGTTCTTGTTGGAGGTATAACTTTCAAAATGTTTTATAGATTTCAGACAAAATTATTTCTGTGTTTAAATTTGTTAAGGGAGGTCAAGGACTAAAGAAGGGCTTTTAGTGTATATCATCAGCAAGAGAAAATGGACCCACTGCTGAATAACGTGGGTGCCCTGATAATGGGTTGCTGAGAAAGTGAAATTACTGAATGCCTTCTTTGCTTCCATCTTTACTGTTAAGACTGACCCTTGGGAATCTCAGACCCTGGAGGTAGGAGACGGGCTCTGGTAAAAGGAAGACTTCTCCTTGGTTGAAGAGGATCTGGTTAGAGATCATGTAGGCAAACTCGACACACAAATTCATGAGCCCTGACAGAATGCAGCCATGAGTGCTGAGGGAGGTGGCTGAGGGAAGTGATTGCTGAACAACTCTTTAGCATCTATGAAAGGTCATGGAGAAGAGGAGAGATGGCTGAGAACTGGAGGAAAGCCAATGTCACTCCAGTCTTCAAAAAGGGCAAGAAGAAGCAGATGGAAAACCACAGAACAGTCAGCCTCACCTCCGTGCCTGGAAAAGTGATGAAACAACTTGTTCTGGATGTCATCTCCAAGCAAGTGGAAGGAAAGAACGTTGTCAAGAGTGGTCAGCGTGGATTCACCAAAGGCAAATCATGCTTGACCAATCTAGTAGACTTCTATGATGTCATGACCAGTTGAGTAGATGAGGGAAGAGCAGTGGATATTGCATATCTTGATTTCAGCAAGGCTTTTGATACTGTCTCCCATCCTTGTAGGCAGTCTTAGGAAATGTGGAATAGATGAGTGGACAAGGAGGTGGATTGAGAACTGGTTAACTGGCAGAGCTCAGAGGGTTGTGATCAGTGGCACAGAGTCTAGTTGGAAGCCTGTAGCTAGTGGTGTTCTCCAGGGTTTGGTACTAGATCTGGTCTTATTGAACATCTTCATCAGTGACCTGGATGAGGGGATACAGCATACCCTCAGCAAGTTTGCTGATGGTACAAAACTGCAAGGAGTGGCTGACACACCAGAAGGCTGTGCTGCTGTTCAGCGAGACCTGGACAGGCTGGAGAGCTGGGTGGAGAGGAACCTGATGAGGCTCAACAAGAGCAAGTGTAAAGTACTACACCTGGTGAGGAATAACCGCACACATCAGTAGAGGTTAGGGGCTGAGCTGCTGGACAGGAGCTCTGCAGAGAAGGACCTGGGTGTCCTGGTGGACAGCAGGTTGGCCGTGAGCCAGCAGTGTGCCCTGGTAGCCAAGAAGGCCAATGGCATCCTGGGCTGTGTTAAAAAGAGTGTGGCCAGCAGGTCAAGGGAGGTGATCCTTCCCCTCTACTTCACCCTGGTGAGGCCTCACCTGGAGTACTGTGTCCAGTTCTGGGCTCCCCAGTTCAAGAAAGACAGGGAACTGCTGGACAGAGTCCAGTGGAGGGCCACAAAGATGAGCAGGGGCCTGGAGCATCTACCTTATGACCAAAGGCTGAGAGACCTGGTGCTGTCCAGCCTGGAGAAGAGAAGACTGAGAGGGGATCTTATCAACACCAAAAATATCTAAATGGTGTATGTCAAGTGGGTGGGGCCAGGCTCTTTTCAGTGGTGTCCAGTGACAGGACAAGGGGCAATGGGCACAAACTGGACGATAGCAAGTTCCATCTGAACATGAGGAAGAACTTCT
>WBMW01006025.1:116802-166138 GCA_013396635.1 Penelope pileata
TGTGTGCACTGCCCTGTGTCTCTTCTGTGGTAGCCCTCACCTTTATGCCAGAAAGTCCACGGTTCTTGTTGGAGGTATAACTTTCAAAATGTTTTATAGATTTCAGACAAAATTATTTCTGTGTTTAAATTTGTTAAGGGAGGTCAAGGACTAAAGAAGGGCTTTTAGTGTATATCATCAGCAAGAGAAAATGGACCCACTGCTGAATAACGTGGGTGCCCTGATAATGGGTTGCTGAGAAAGTGAAATTACTGAATGCCTTCTTTGCTTCCATCTTTACTGTTAAGACTGACCCTTGGGAATCTCAGACCCTGGAGGTAGGAGACGGGCTCTGGTAAAAGGAAGACTTCTCCTTGGTTGAAGAGGATCTGGTTAGAGATCATGTAGGCAAACTCGACACACAAATTCATGAGCCCTGACAGAATGCAGCCATGAGTGCTGAGGGAGGTGGCTGAGGGAAGTGATTGCTGAACAACTCTTTAGCATCTATGAAAGGTCATGGAGAAGAGGAGAGATGGCTGAGAACTGGAGGAAAGCCAATGTCACTCCAGTCTTCAAAAAGGGCAAGAAGAAGCAGATGGAAAACCACAGAACAGTCAGCCTCACCTCCGTGCCTGGAAAAGTGATGAAACAACTTGTTCTGGATGTCATCTCCAAGCAAGTGGAAGGAAAGAACGTTGTCAAGAGTGGTCAGCGTGGATTCACCAAAGGCAAATCATGCTTGACCAATCTAGTAGACTTCTATGATGTCATGACCAGTTGAGTAGATGAGGGAAGAGCAGTGGATATTGCATATCTTGATTTCAGCAAGGCTTTTGATACTGTCTCCCATCCTTGTAGGCAGTCTTAGGAAATGTGGAATAGATGAGTGGACAAGGAGGTGGATTGAGAACTGGTTAACTGGCAGAGCTCAGAGGGTTGTGATCAGTGGCACAGAGTCTAGTTGGAAGCCTGTAGCTAGTGGTGTTCTCCAGGGTTTGGTACTAGATCTGGTCTTATTGAACATCTTCATCAGTGACCTGGATGAGGGGATACAGCATACCCTCAGCAAGTTTGCTGATGGTACAAAACTGCAAGGAGTGGCTGACACACCAGAAGGCTGTGCTGCTGTTCAGCGAGACCTGGACAGGCTGGAGAGCTGGGTGGAGAGGAACCTGATGAGGCTCAACAAGAGCAAGTGTAAAGTACTACACCTGGTGAGGAATAACCGCACACATCAGTAGAGGTTAGGGGCTGAGCTGCTGGACAGGAGCTCTGCAGAGAAGGACCTGGGTGTCCTGGTGGACAGCAGGTTGGCCGTGAGCCAGCAGTGTGCCCTGGTAGCCAAGAAGGCCAATGGCATCCTGGGCTGTGTTAAAAAGAGTGTGGCCAGCAGGTCAAGGGAGGTGATCCTTCCCCTCTACTTCACCCTGGTGAGGCCTCACCTGGAGTACTGTGTCCAGTTCTGGGCTCCCCAGTTCAAGAAAGACAGGGAACTGCTGGACAGAGTCCAGTGGAGGGCCACAAAGATGAGCAGGGGCCTGGAGCATCTACCTTATGACCAAAGGCTGAGAGACCTGGTGCTGTCCAGCCTGGAGAAGAGAAGACTGAGAGGGGATCTTATCAACACCAAAAATATCTAAATGGTGTATGTCAAGTGGGTGGGGCCAGGCTCTTTTCAGTGGTGTCCAGTGACAGGACAAGGGGCAATGGGCACAAACTGGACGATAGCAAGTTCCATCTGAACATGAGGAAGAACTTCTTTACTTTGAGGGTGACAGAGCACTGGAATAAGCTTTCCAGAGAGGCTGTGGAGTCTCCTTCTCTGGAGATATTCAAAACCCACCTGGGCACTTTCCTGTGCAACTGTCCCTACTGTAGGGAACCTGCTTTAGCAGAGGGTTGGACTACATCGTCTCCAGAGGTCCCTTCCAACCCATATGATTCTGCGATTCTGTTTACAGCATAACATTTGTATAACAGACATTAAGATTGTTCAGTAACTATCTGAATATATGTTTTGTTTCGATGCTTTCATCCAATGTTTAGATTGGAAAACATGATGAAGCTTGGATGATACTCAAGCAAATTCATGACACAAACATGCGAGCTCGTGGTCAGCCTGAGAAAGTCTTCACAGTGAGTATTATTAAAGTTCACAACATAGCATATCAGCCAGCTTGCTGACTGGTGAAGCCTAGAGTCCTTAATATTATTGTTCTGCATGACAAAACAAATAATTTGCACTGTAAATGTCTAAATATAATAACTGAATTCCTACTGAAATTGTTATATATTCAGCAGATTTTAAGATATCTGCCTTTGGCCAACATATTCTTGAGCATGTGAACTCACAGTGCGATAGTTTTCTCTGTTACATGGGAATAATAAATAGACTCCAGCTGTAATTTTTATTTAGTTTTCTTCACCTTTAGTGATAACGGTAAGCAAAAGTAGAAGTCTAAATTAGTTGACACTTTATCTTCAGAGCTTTTGAAATAGTATTTCATTTTTACCAGGTGAAATAATATTTTTTAATTTTATTTTCATTACTTAGAAATATTATTTTCACATATATTTAACTTTCTCAAAATATCTTTCAAGATAATCTTTTTGTTGACTTGCAGATCTAATAATAAATCCATATTGATGGGTTGCTTCTAAGTGGAGAAGAAATTGTTCATCTGTGGGTCTTTTTTGTGTCATCTTCTTTATTTGTCAAGAATATACACTTTCTTTTTCTCTCTGAGTACAGTAGGACTAAACAGCAGAAGGCATATTCTTACTTTGAAAACCAGCCTCCTTTTCCAGCTTGTGTTGTGCCATGGCAATGCTGGTACTCTGCTCCCTCTAGGAGCCATGTGTGAAATTTTATTCTTCTTCCAGAGTTCTCTTCTTGTATTAATGCACATATAA
Source organism: Penelope pileata (assembly GCA_013396635.1). Taxonomy (NCBI): domain Eukaryota; kingdom Metazoa; phylum Chordata; class Aves; order Galliformes; family Cracidae; genus Penelope; species Penelope pileata. Next base: position 119,698 of record WBMW01006025.1, read on the forward strand.
CTCAATTAAGAAATCCTCTTATAGGTTCTGCATTTGCAGGCAGTCTGAGGAATGGCCATCTGACCATGTAATTTTACTCCACTGAGACTTGCAACTTACTGCCTTGGATACAGTTTCCATAGCCTACATTTAATTTTTTCCACAAGGAAGCTCAAGATTTCCTATATTCAGCCTGAACAAAGGCTGATTTGCACAGCTATCCTGTCAGAGCTGCATTAACTGATACACCAGTGACCTTGCACTGATATAATCCAAATTGGCTTTATTTTATTTTATTTTTTATGTCATTTATGAGTAAAAGGATTTGCCTTTACTCACATTGTACAGTTAGGGTGCAATTTCACAGTTGATTCATGCTGATCTGAGCTGTTTTTAAAAGTATTCCTGCTCTCAGTCACCTTTTGTTTTTCTTCTGCCAGCATGGATATTTATTGATTCATTGCAGAGTCTGTCAGCCGTAACATAGATCCCATCCACCCAGACCATTAGTTTCTGCACAGGGAATAAGGCAGAAATGTGCTGGGACAAAAGGTGTGAGAAATGATCAGCTGTACTATCACATCAGTTTGACGTGTTCACATCCTAATGCAACCATGGAGAAGAAAACAAAACATGGGCTTGTGAACGCAAGTTCTCTATGTTTGTTCAAAGGTAACACTGAACCACGTTAAACTCAGAAGTTTATTTATAGCTGCTTTTGTTGATTTGTCAGTCATGAATAAGGTATGACACCACTATTTGGGATTTTTGCCATTTTCTGCAATGATCCTTGAGAAAACACAGTAACAAGGAGCTGATTAGAAACAGCGCAATGTATGTCAAGGTTGCACACTGACAGAAGTCCCTACACTCCCTAATGTAAGCCTATGGTAATATGATTAGAAAATGCAACATTGTCTCCTCATTGGATGATATTAGCACTTTACCTTATTAAGCTCTCAGTGCAAAGAGCTTCAGACATCCTTTTAGGCTCTCTCTCTTTTTCTGTCTCTCTTTAAGTTAGAACTGGCTATTGTCTTAGTAAGTTATTCACCTAGCTTTCCTAAGCACCGTGGCTTCAGTTTCTCTCAGTGCGGTTCTGTAATTTAAGTGTTAACATTTTTCCTCTGCTTTGTGACACTAGTTACATCAAACAGATAGGCTTTGATAGTATGTTTTCTACTCCAACAGCTAATGTAACTTTGTAATTGCTGTAGTTTTCAGGTGCTTTTATTTAATATATTTTCCTAAATTATACTGCTACAATTTTTCTAGAAGCTTCTAGCTTTTTCTAGGGAAAACAAACAAACAAACAAACAAACCACCTTGTCTGTTGTTGTTACTCATTTTATTGAGGAATTCATCTTCAAACCTTTAGAACAGAAAAAGCATCAGTTCATGAACAATTGGTTTAAGAGTTACAAACTCCATAGTCGATGTACTCTAATGATTAATTGTGGGAGTTGTGGGGGTGGTAGCTCATAATACCTTTGAAAATAAAATGTCTCCTGAGAGTAGTGACACTAATAGAGTTCACATAAGATGTTGAACATTATGTAGACGCTTGCTTACCTTGCTGGGTCCATAAAAGACACATCGATTAGGTCAATTAGTTTAAAGGCTAAAGTTAAAGAAAAAATCCTCTAAAAACAGAATTCTCTCCACTATTTCATTGCTATGTATTAATAATCTCTTTTTTTTTTTTTGTGTAGACATTTTCCTTTGCAGTATGTCTTGATTCTGTAGAATTTTAAACATTGTGTATTTCTACCCGTTGCTACTGAAGAGAAGTTCTCTTTTCATTTAAATAGGTATTCACACCCTTCCTTTTCTTCTTTTCCTCATTCTTCATTCTTCATATACTGACAGCTAAATTTGCATGGTCCAGATGGACCATTGTCCTGATTCTGTAGGACCTTTTTTATGTTAAAGGGCCATCAAAGCCACGGGCTTTTTGTTCCCAGTCACATGCAGTAGTCCTGGACATATATATGATTTCCCCAGCCTCCGCAGCTCCAAACAAGTCAGGTGGCCAGGGCAGTGGAAAGGCTGCAGCTCAACCAGCAAGAGTAGTGCTTGTTCACAGAGTATGATTCAAAAGGCACACTCTTTCCACTAAGAGATCTGCCATGAGAATATTTGAATGTATCTTTATGTACAAGGTCTTTAATAATCTTGGAGGACTCAACTCTAAATCTCAACCCAGTCTTTTGCATTAAATGTTTCATGAGAACATTTTAAGAAAAGTCTAAAATCAAATGAATGGTGCTGATAGGATTATTGCTGTTGGAAAAGGCATGATGAGAAGGTTACAAGTTTTTGATATAGTGGTTTTGCAAGAGAGTGAGCTTTACTATTTCAGAAAGGAAGGTTGTTACAAGTAAAACCATTTAGTGGGTTTTGGTTTGTTTCTGTTAATCTGATGAGGTTGCTGTTCCTTCTTAAACAGAGTATACCAGAGTAGGCTGAAAACTAGAACCTTGCCATTAATACTGCTATTCCTTGATTCCCTGTAGTCTACTGTGGTACATCTGTGGTTGGTGGTGTCCTCATTTTGTTAAGAAACAGGGTCTACTGCTGCTTTCAGAAACAGTAGCCAAACATTGAAGACCTGGTCTTTTTCCCTCCTCATGTGTCAGTCGCTTTCCTCGTTGTACTTATTTTCTTTCCATTCTCTTTCTGTTCATCGTCTTTTTATATAAACTGTGGTTGAATTCACTTATTTTACTATGATCCTGGGATGACAGAGGACGCTAAAACCGTAGAATGGTACATTCATTAGGTCATGAAGGGGCTAAGAAGACCATATAACAAATTCTTGTTCTGCCACACTTTACAATGCAAGTGAAAATTCACATTGTAGACAACATCACACTCTCTGTCACTGGTATTTTGTGTTTTTGCTTTATGTCTGTTTATCTCATTTCATTTCAGATGTAGTAAATGATTGCCCATAACAGCAATAACATATGCAGTTCCAGGCCATTTCATCTAATTTCTTCTCTCCTCATCAAAAAGATAATTAAAAGCTACAGACAGAAGACAAAAAAAGTTCCCTGTTCACTGCTACAGCAAATAAGAACAAAGGAAAAAATGCTATTTAGCTATTAATTCTTGACATTTCAAACGCTTCTATAGTCATTATGTATACTTAATCGATAGACCTTCAATGATGTGGTAATGGCAAGTCAGAACAAACTTAACAGCAAACTCTGGACATGCTTAGTTAAGGTTTAAATAGTGTTTTATCTTTTGTGACATTAGAGCTAAGTACAGCGACACGAGCAAAACCCCGCAGTAACAGCTTGTTTCATTCAAAGGAAATGCATTTCCTGCATGGTTTGAAAGCAGAGATTTTCCAGCGCAGTTGCCACCACAGTGAACTTTGTTATTAAAGTGTGCATTTTCCTTCATATTTCTAAAACATTTCTAATATAGACAAGAATTTAATGCCTGTTCATTTTTAGTTTATGAGATTTATAAAAATCTTCTAATACTCCTTGATATGCTGTTGAATACTTCAAAAAAATGCAAATATTTGCTGTTCTGTTTCTCTTTTTAGGTTAACAGAATTAAAACTCCAAAGCAGATAGATGAGCTCATAGAAATAGAGAGCGATACAGGAACTTGGTACAGGAGATGTTTTGTTAGAATTCGCACAGAGCTGTATGGTGTAAGTAACAATATCACTCTTTGTTCTGCAATTACATTTTTAATTAGCATTCAGAAAAGGGTTGGATTTATTGAGCTCATGTTGGTGATAACTGCCTGAGCCTGATTTCCTGAGCCAGAAGAGGCACAGCTGAATCACAGCTGTTGGTTTAAACTTCAGAGGAGAAAAACATTGCATTGGCCTTTACACAAGTGATGGCTGACATATGCTCAAGCTCCACGATATAGTCTGTATTGAAATACACATTAACATCTACCTGCGTGAAGAGGTGATACATGATGAAATAAAAAATTATCAGCATATGCTTGAAGAGACCATTTTACCTACAGATGGTAAAGTCATGAATAACTTGTGTAAATGGATGTCAATAAAACCGTTATAAGGAATTGAATATGCATGCGTTTTTAATACGTGTCAAATGTTTTACCAGAAAACTACATTAGAGATAATTCAAAAAAATGAAAGTTCAGTGGGATTGAGCTCCACTTTTTATTTATTTATTTATTTATTTTGTAAAACCAAAATTATACGATACTTCAAACCTTGAAATGAAAATTGAGGACTAGCATTAATAAAAATAATATTTCTATATATACATATATAAAAGCAACTAACCCACACTGAAAATGTCAGAGGTTTTCACAGATGTTAAAATCAGGCATCATAAAGTTTTCCAGAGCTACAATGAAGCATTGTAAAGTGAGTTTTGTAACATATTTCAAATCAAAATTGCTTCGCTTGGGAAAATGACATTTTCCTTAAAAACAATACAGAACAAAACAGGAAGTGTCTACTTATAAAATTACTTGTCCAGAAATCTACTAGTTATGTGTAGAAATGTTATGTTTTGACTTTTTTTTACTAAAACAGCTTTAAAGGAATTGCAGCTTGGCTGTTTCCCATTCTTGTTATTTCATTGAACTAGCCCCTAGGCCAGAGTGTCTTCCCTCTTGCATGATATATGCTAAAAAATCCTAAGACAAACTGCCTCTTGTCTTAAAAAGGAGGAGGTCTTTGAGAGAGAGATAGGGAGAGGAAAACACCACTCACAGTCAGTTCTGTTGTAGTGTTTCTGTCCTGGTGGCAGTCCTAGATTTTCCTCATACAGTTGAAGTACCAATTTCTATCTGTGACAGGTTGTGACAGATCATACTCCAGGTGAGTCCCTCTTGAACTATTGAAAATAGTTTTTCTAAACTTAAAGCTGGAAGGTGAGAAGGAAACATTTCTGAGACAAACTTCACTTAGTCTATTTCAGGCTGTGAAACAAAGCTGCCTAGAGAATAGGAAAGTTTTATGCAGTCAGAGTACAAATGAATTAAAAGACACAGTGAAAACAATGCAATATAATTTGTATTTAATTTAATTTTATTTGCATTTAATTTAATACAATACAAATACAATTTAAAATGAATATATTTCCTCATGTTTTTCAGATTTGGTTGACTTTCATGAGATGTTTCAACTACCCGGTGAAGGATAACACAATCAAGCTTACGATTGTATGGTTCACCCTGTCTTTTGGGTAAGAGTGGTTGAGATTCTAAACCATTTTTGATGGACTTGACAGACAGAAGAGTCATCTGCATGCAAACATCTGTCACTCAGATTATCATTTCTGTTTGGAAAGGTGTTATTCAGTATCTTCACAAAAAGTGCTATTTTTTAGACTATTCTTGTTTGCAAACCTGACTCAGAGGGTGCAAGTTTCAGAAAACTGGTATCTTCGGTGATTGAGATCTTTCAGTATTTTTATTCAGACAATCAGCAAATACACAGGAACTGTGATTGTCTTAACATTTTAAAAATACGAACTTGGTGCCCTAACTTGAAAATAAGTTCATATTCTTCAAGTTAGTTTTCAGGGAGTTTTCAGGTTAGGCTTCGTTTATACTCTGTTTAGAAGGTGTTAGTCTACCTCTTTGCATCCAAAGACAAAATTTAAAGCAGACACTAGATAAAGATTACTTCTTTGCAGCTCCCATGGGCTGCAGTCTATGGAGAGCTCCATTCTTCATGTCTGGGTGCCCATAGGAGTTCCTGATGTTTCTCAGGGCAGGGCCTAGCACCTGAGCCTGTTCCACCTCCCCAGCAGGGAGCAGGACAACTGGTGGCACCACTCTTCAGGACAAAAATGATATGGGGACAGGGACAAGGATGTGGACACGGACAGGCCAAGATGTGGGGAACATGGCAGAGCAGGACTGTGGGAGACCAGCCCTACTGTGGCCTTGCTGGGGCAGGCCCCAGGGCATGACTGAGCATTTTCTGTTTTTCACAGCTACTACGGCTTATCTGTCTGGTTTCCTGATGTCATCAAACACCTGCAGTCAGATGAGTATGCATCCCGTGTGAAACTTTTCCGCAATGAGGAGGTTTCACATTTCGTCTTCAACTTCACATTGGAAAATCAAATTCACAGCAACGGAGAATACATCAATGACAGGTTTATAGATGTTGTAATATCTTGATAGGGCTGGAATAAATAAATGCATGCATTCAAGCAAGTCCTAATAATATAATATTTTCACCAGTTAACTAATAATTGATAGTTTTGTCAAGGTTTTTTAGTGGGAATTTGTTTCTATTCTCAATTTATCATGATTCAGTCTTGAACAGTGCCCTGGTACATGAGGAGAAGTGGATCTGTGTGTGCCCTGCTCGTCTTGGTGCTGGATCCCTCATGAAAACAGTGCTTCCTTTCCCTCCTGAAAAACAGTCTGAAAAACAGACCAAAAAACCTAAGTCAACAATCCCTCTTATCACAGTGGGATTCAAAAGTTTTTAGAGCCAATACGTGTCACAAAATTGCAGGGAGTTGGGCAAGGATATACTGAATGCCAATATACATTGCTATGTTTTACTTGTATCAATTTAAGATGCTTCTGTGAAAATGTAAAACATTGAGGGGTTATGATCTTAGCACAGAAAAATAGAAGTTTAATACTACTCCAAGTTAACAAAAAACATGAACTGCTCTAAAATGGAAGGCAACACTTTGGCAATGTCTTTTGTGTTTTTTAACTGAACGCATACGTGTTCAGGCTCGAGCTAGCCTTTTACAGATAACTAGATAACTTAGGGGAAAAATAGATACAGCTGTTCTAGGTGTCTGGTTTCTCTTAAGAGATAAAGAGAACAACCATCTGAGTGGTCTCCTAGATAACATGGTGATAAGGAATTATTATTTTCATATGAACAGTTGTATCTAAGAAAATAAAATCAATGATTCTGTTAATATGGGGCTTTTTTTTCTTTAATAAGAACTCAAGTTTTGACACAATTAGTTCATGCATTGCAGACAAAAATGAGCAGTTATTTCATTTTTAAACGAGCTATTACTTTCCTGTTCAGTTTCCTTCCAGGAGACATATGTTCTCCTAAAAGCAAAAAACCACTTACTGTCAATAAGTTCTAGATGTTTTGTACTCTGTCAACCAAGGTCTTATTAATGTGAACCCAAAATTACTATAAAACACTAACTCTGGTACTAATCTACTCTAAAACACCTTCAAATGTGCAAATCCAATGCACTTCTCACAGTTATCTGAAACTCACAAACTTTTCTGCAGTAAGATGAACTCTTTTGCTATTCTTTATTCACGAATGTTTCAATAGTCATGTCACTCCTAATTTCAGTGTTTTCTTCATATTTTTTTCTTAACTAGAAGATACAGCAATTCTTCACTTTTTACTTCATTATATTTCTGTTGGGTTTGAATTCAAATCACTGTGATACCATTTTTAATATAGTCACAATATGTTTCCTGTCTAAAGTTGAAAAGTGCATCAGAAGCATGTAGGATATATAATCTGTCTTTTCTATTACAACTGACTAATCTAATTGCTAAATGCTCTTTGTTCTCTTCTGATATTAAGTTACTTTTTAAAATGGAAAGTGTTATATGGAAAATGATAATGAGTTGACACTGAATGCCAACATGATTTTAATCAGTGTCACAAATGAGAAATAATATAGTAACTAAAACTAATGGGCTGAGAACACTTTTTTTTTTTTCTTTTTCCCTGACATATACAGAAAGAATTCATTAGCTAGTAATTCTTTTTCTGTGATAATCATAATTAGTTTTTGCTCTAAAGATAAAGATATAATTGCAAAAACATTATTGGTGAGAGTGTCATTCCTACTACTTAAAATGTGGCATGTTTTCTGTGTTGCTATTCCTACCATTAGACTTGTAATAAGAAAAATGCTTAGCTAATCATGCCAGGTTTCATTAGAGTAGAACCAGATCTGTGTTGGAAAGGGTTTGCCATTATAATAATTCTTACATCTTACAGTCATACAGCAATTAAAACATTGTTTTTCAAAGTGTTGCCACTTTGGATGCAGTCTTCCAGCAAAACTGTGCTCTTTTAGTTGCAGCTTTTTCCAGAACCTCATGTGAAATGCAGTATGTCACAAAAATGCTATTTTATTACTACATCTGTTTCTTTTTGCTTTGTTACCATGATATTAGTGCTACGAGAATAGTGCAGGTTTACAGTGTTGTTTTAGCCTAATAAAGTTGAGTTAGGAAGTAACTGCTAGTAAGATTCTGTGTCCTTTACTTTTTCTATGGATGACTTGACAGACAGTCATGATCAAAGACCTAGGAGTTAAATAAAGGTCAGTAGGAATAAGGACATTCAGAAATAGGAAAAGCTGCTGACAATACATTTGTGCATGCTTTGTGTTACAAAGTATTTGCAATTACATTCGCAGACACAGGGCTAGGAAACCCATCCTTCCAGTTAGATACCTTGTTGTATAACTACCAATATAATTGTTGGTAAACTAGTTTGTAAAACTGTTTCTAAAATCTTGAACCAGTATATTTTGGATTCAAGCCTGACACAGTGCTCAGTGTGTTTATACCGAGAAACAGTTCTTTCAAAAATTCTTTCTTTCCAACTCGTTGGTACCAGTGGGTGCTTGTTTGTTCCAAGAGACTGAGTTTCTGGAGCCTGAGATCCCAGTTTATGACTGTAATGTCAAATTACAAGTACTGGTCATCTCACAGATGTCATGGCATTGATTTTTGTTGATAATTAAAGGCAAGTAATAACTGCAATATTCTCATAGAAATAACATCATTGTTTATGGCCAGCAGCTATTTGCAACTGTGTATTTCAATGGTGCCTTTCCTGAAAGAGTGTTTCAAAATCAGATAATCATTTATTACGTTTCCAGAATGTCATTAAGTGATCAGTAAACCTATGTAACTGTATGAGCTGGAGCTGTTGCTTTTTCTAAAGTGTAAAAGCACACTTATACGAATTATTTGTATTGGACAGGTTTGTTATGATGAAGTTCAAATCAGTAACCTTTGAAGATTCACTCTTCAAGAACTGTGTGTTTGAAGACATTACTTCACTGAACACATACTTCAGGAACTGTACTTTTGTGAATACCACCTTCTACAACACAGGTATTACATGAAAAACCCAGAGTACCCATTGATCATCTGCATGTTCTCATTTTAGTATTATGAAGTGATTATAAGTTCTACGTTTCTAATAAGGTGTACAGGGTACAGGAAGCCTTTTTTTAGGGAACACAAAGTTATAAAATCAACTTAGTACCAGAAATGAGTATTTGACCTCCATTTGAGATACTGCAGGCCTAATATTGACTATATTGACTCAGATAATCAATCTTCTTTGATTTTAATCATCCCTAAAGAAATTCAGTCTGGAGATGAGAAACTGGTTGCTTTAATCAGGTGTATATTATTTTGGCCTAGAAGGACTTGTGAAATACTATTCTATTCTACTTGCTGTGGCATAGGGGGGCGAGTTCAGGATTCTTGCTGTCTCATCTGTAATCATTCCCAATCCACTGCTGACTGATAAAAACTTCTAGAAATCCGGTGCTTTCTTTGCAAGACCAGCCTGCTATGGGAGGCCAGAACCAAATACAGTCCAAACAGAGTTGAAATACATTAGTGTAATTGGCCTGATTCAGGCTCTCCGTTGACCTTTTCTATGACCTCTGCATACTTTTCTGTTAAGATAAAAGACTGTAAAAATCAACAGCAGTAACTACTGCTATCTAAGGAAGTAGTAAAATCTCACAGTTGTCATTAAGGTTGTCTAAACTTGAAATGCTTTTAATCAAAATCTGCATATGGATTCAACTATTAGCTGAAATTTTGTTTTTCTTCTTTCCACAGATCTCGAACAATATAAATTTGTTGACAGTGATTTTATAAATTGCACATTTTTTCACATCAGGACGGGATGCCAGATTTCCTTTGATGATGACTACAGTGCCTACTGGATTTACTTTGTTAACTTTCTGGGAACTTTGGCAGTGTTACCAGGGAACATTGTATCTGCTCTTCTTATGGATAGAATTGGACGTTTAACAATGCTAGGTATGGACTTCACTTTAAGACAGGAAAAATCCCAAAGCCTGAAGCTGTTCAGACATAATAACATTTTTTTAAAGGATGTTTCTTTAGTTTTTAACTCAAGGGACATCTATTTTGCTACACTCTGTGAATAGAAATGTCAGACAAAGCACAAAAAAAATCATTCTTTTAAATACAGTTCCACTTAACATTCATTTTGTCTGTCTCATATGTAGGTGGTTCCATGGTTCTTTCTGGCATAAGCTGTTTTTTCCTGTGGTTTGGGACTAGTGAATCCATGATGATAGGTATGCTGTGCCTCTACAATGGTCTCACCATCTCAGCCTGGAACTCTCTTGATGTCATTACTGTGGAGCTGTATCCTACAGACAGAAGGTATGTAAACACACGTCTTCTAGCCTTGCTGACTATCTCTATGTACCAGCTGATTTGGTAAATAGAAGTGGCTAACTATGAGCTTTACAGGAATAGTGATGTTTTGGGTGGACTGAACTCATAGTTTATCTTAAGAATAATGGGAAAAGAAAAGGATGTTTTAAGCTGTTAGGTATGTCTTTCACATCAAATACCACGTAATTAGGAAAGTACCACAAATGTAGTCGCTAATGAAAGAAGGTCTAACCGCTACTCTCCTTTAAAACACTGATAATTAGCAATGTTTGTGAAAACAGTAACAGAATATTTCTGAGTTTACCCTCATGCAAAAAGCTATGAATGCAGTATTTGGTCCAAAATAGGAATATTTTTGCATTTGTATGTAGGTCATGAAATGTTAGGGACAATAATAAAAATCACTTTCTAGAGCTCAACAGCATCTGCTGAAAGAGATTGTGGGCTTCAACCACACTGAGCTGTTAATCAGCCTGCAGCAAATTCTGTTTGCAGGATTGCAAGGAGTCTGTACATACCTATCATTACGCAGGTACATGAATGTTTTGGACATAGCTCCTGACCCTCCAGAGCTCTTGCAAAAATACTCGGAACTGTTTTGATGTCCTACAAGCTCTGCTGCTAGAAGACATTTTTTCCTCTGATGCTGAGATAGCGTCTCTTATCACAATACTGTTTCATATGACAGTCAGTGCAAGTTTCAAATATACTGAAAAACATTTCTAGAAGTTTATAAATGTTTGATGACTTGCTGGCAAGTCTGAGTTTTTGGACACAGATGGGACTGATGTTGGTAATGTCCTTTAAGAGAGGAAAACTGTGGACTGGTTGAACATGTTTTCTTTTCATTTGTACTTTTTAAAATATGTGCCTCTTTACAGAATAAATTGAAATCCATTGTTACGGTTATGTCAAAACAACCATACTAGGCTACTCACAAATTCAAAGCACTAAGCTTCAATGTTAGGCACTATTGGTTTTATTACCTCAGGGAATCTCTCTTTTGGGAGGAATTATTTGATCAAGCAAACACTATGATATAATTTTAATAAATATACTTTTCAAATAGTTATTTTGTTGGCATTCCTGAATGTAGCAGGCACAAGGATTTTGTTAAAATGAAGGAAAGAAAAATATTTGGAAAATCCATTGGTGTTAATGGAAGAAAAAATAATCACCATTACTAGGAATGATTAAAAGTATGTTACTGATATTTACTCTGAGATACCTATGTTTGTGTCTAGTGGTTGTTTTTATTAGGTACTGCTAGCTACGGGATTGTGGTTGCAGCTGAATTTTTGGGGTATTTTTTGCAACAGTTCAGATAGAAAACTTGTCGCTTTATATTATCAATGTAAACAGGCTGACAGTCCAAATCTGTCTGGTCTAGGAAAAACATTGCTGATGTATACTGAAGGCGAGTTTTCCAAAAGCTCTGGTTCCATCACAGCCACTTTCTACACAGTGGAATTACAAGGAAACAAGTAATTCTGGAAGCCTGTGTCTACTCATGACTTTTAAACCAGGAGCAAAGCTGCTCACTGCATTACTATTTTACTATTCCAGTACGTACTTCTTCCTTACTGCCAACCAGTGAAATGATCATAAAGCAGCAGTAGATTGCAGCTGGAGGATGGTCTGGAAGAAAAGTGTGTGGAAGGATGCCAGTTCATGCTAACATGCACAGGAGACCAGGCTGAGCAGCCCTTCCTTTTCCTCCCACATACATAACTCTCCTTGGAAACCAGCCAGCTACCAAACTACTGGGGCTTTGCCAGTGTCATGCAGGGTTTTACAAAAGGTGTTTCATAGATCACACTCCAGATAATTTATGGGAGACTGTACTGGCTTTCTTCCAGATAGGGGTTTGGTGAGCAATTTGAAAATACGTGGTGTATGTGATACACAGAACACATTTTGTTTTCTTCTTCATTGCCTGCCCACACAGTAGAGTTAAGGACGCTTCAAAATCTTAATAGATTTGGATTCCATATGCATTCAAAATCACTTTGTGTCTTTATTTATTTTACAATATAACGTCTGGATTTGAGGTAATTCAGTCGTTTGTCCTAAATTCTTGATCAGCGTGAAGTTGGAGAAGGGTTAGAAACCAAGACATGTGAGGAGCGACTGAAGCAACAGGGATTGTTCAGTCTGGAGAAGGCTCAGGGGAGACCTCATCGCCCTCTCCAACTGCCTGAAGGGAGGTTGCAGCAAGGTGGTTGTTGGTCTCTTTTCTCAGGTGACAAGTGATAGGACACAAGGATATGGCCTCAAATTGTGCAAGAGGAGGTTTAGATTTGACATTTGGAATAATTTCTTTACAGAGAGGGTTGTGAGGCATCGTAACAGGCTACCCAGAGAAGTGGTGGTGTTTCTGTCCATGGAGGCACTTAAGAGACGTGGAGACACGGCACTAAGGGACGTGGTTTGGCGATTAGACTCTGTAGGTCTGGCTGAGGGTTGGACATAATGGTCTTAAAGGTCTTTTCTGACTTAAATGATTCTATTTTTCTATGTTTTATGACATTGTAACATAACTTTTGCCTTCATGTTCTTTGTAAATCCATAGTTGTTTTTTGCAACTGCTAAAACAAGAGATTTAAGGACTATATACATGTCAAGTGGTTTTCAGGCAGATGAAGAAGTTGTGTTAGAAGATGGAAGATGCTTTACAAATCCTAGTCATAGGTAGATTTCACTCTTCCAGTTAGAACTCTTGGTAGTAATTAAAGATCATTATAGAATATTATTTAATATGTCATTTGCTTTTCAGTACACAGATTTTAAAGGATGCCAATGATGAGGAGCTATAAATAAGCTAATTTCTAATAAGCAAGTAAATTAATCCAGTTCTACAATGCAAAAATCTTGTGTTCTCTCATATTTTGCCTTACCTTTATCTCATCTTCTGTCTTATCTTCTTAATGACCTGTGCTATTCTGCATTGCCCTGCAGTCCACATATTCCAAAGAGTCTTTGTTCAGTTATAGCCCGCTTGAGAGCCAAACCAAATTATTCTATAGCTCTGAAAGCTCTGCTCTAAAGCAGAACTATTAAACTTCTTTTGAATAGTTTTGGGTGTTCATAGAGTGACTTTTTACTCTTTTGTAGACTTCCTCTATTTTCAGAGTGCTTCTCTGAAAGGAGATGATGCAGAAATTAAGGCACTGAGGAAAAAGATAATGCAGTCAAAACTGACTTTATGTGACAGATTTGTCACTTATGGGACCTGGTATCTCAGTCACTGGGCATTCTGGAGGAGGGAATGGGCTCGAAGGATAACTTCCACTGCAGATGTAAGTGCTCAGCACTTCAACAACACAAACCTGAAGGTGCTAAGCTGGGCAGCCAGAAAATATGAAGTGCACATTAATGACTGTTTAGCTAGCTTAACTGACATGCTAACATCATATAGAAATTCTGTGGCAGGAATAAAGATATCTACTTTCTCCTGAGAGCATTCAACTACCTTATCCTTGAGACTCTGCTTTTTTATCATGCAGACCAAACCTTTTTATCATGCAGACCAGATGCACCTTCCAACTTCTGTAACATCTGAGGAAAATCAAGTTTCATTTACTACATGATTCATGTTTTATCCCTCAAGCTGTCTTTGTTCTGTGCATTGGCAGAATGATGTGGAAAAAAAAATATTGTATGATGAGGTAATTATAGATTGTGTTGTAATGTGTGTGCCCGAGGGGCTCAAAATAACATTGCATAATTTCCTAGCTCTGCCTATAATACAATATGAATAGAAGAGAGTTAAAATTCTCAGAAAAAGAAACATTTAGGAGATTTCTATCACTTTAAAAAGCAATCATTGCATTCACATAAATGTTCAATGTTTTCTTGTGAACCAACTTATGAAGAACTAACTTTATAAGCCGACTCTTGTCAAGAAATGGACATAACATAAAAGACGAACCTGAGCAGAAAGTGGAATATTTGCAACTCTTACAAAGTAAATGAAGGTCAGATTGCATCAGATAACCAATAATTCATCAGTTTTGTTAAGGTTGCCAGACATCTGGGTTTGAATCATGTCCAGGAATATTTAGAATTCAAAGTGTGCTATAAAATGATTTCCTCCTGTTTTACCTTTTTTAATACCTGTGAAAGAAGTTTGTAAGGGTTTGGATGTAATTAAGAATTAAGTCACCTATCTTCAGTTCATTATATTTATCTTTTCCTTCTATTCTTGAGCCCTGAGAATCTACCTCCAGAGAAATAAACCCTATTCACAGGACATCTTAAGTCATTTTTTTTTTATTATGGCTGTCAGAAGAGAAGCATTTTATTCAAGTCATAGCAGCATTCTTCAACCTACAGTAGACATTCTGACGACTATTTTCTACTGCCATCCTGTGGATGTGGTTCAACTGCACTTTGCTGATATTGAATACAGGAAAGAACAGTAGAGGTGCAGCGTTTCATACTAAAAAAACACTTTTGAACATGAAATGCTGCACCTCTGCAGTTTTTTAGGCAAGTGTTAGACAAGAAGGCACGTTCCTTGGTTTTCCTTGCACTCTCAATGCTTTAATTGATGACGCTATCATCTGCATCTGTGTACTTATTTTTAAAAGATCTGAAAATGTCTAGACGTGAAAATTCTCTATAGCACATTCAGAAACTCGTTTTTGTAGCATTTTCATATTATCAACCCCTACAAAAATGATATTCAGCATCTTTTGTAAAGTGCTGGATAGGTTTAGCACTAGTTTTGGCAAGAGGAATATCAAATGTCTGCATTACATATTCAGTAGTTCTCTATTGCAGGAAAATGAAGTTATGAGATGCTCCATAAGCAATGGAGAAGGGCACCCATGTTATTTTATTTAGGTATACAAGCACCTGATCTAAGAAGAAGCATACATGGCAACTAGGAAACAAGCTCTTTTAATCTATGGGCTTGGATAATCCTTCTATTTTTAACTGTTTGGATTCTTGCCATTTGTTATGTGGGGCTTGAGTGAAAGGAAGCTCGGTGATTTTCTTTGTCACAGCTTTCCCAGAACCAGAAGTAAAATACTTTTGGGAAAAGCCCAAATCGATTCACAGTGTTGTCTTACTGATGTGCCTGAAAGATTTATTGACATCCTCTAACTGGAGTTCTTGCTATCAGTTCTCTCGACCAGTAACAAAGCTTGCTAACAGAGTCAAAAATATATTCTTACGCCAGTGCTTTGCTCAGTAACTGATCAGCATAAACTGGACTGATGTATTTAGTAATGGCTTTATTTCTTTGTATTTTTTCACTTCATTTGCAATGCAGACATGACAAAACACTGATCTCTGATAATTTGTAGACTTTCTGTGCACTGGCACTTTCTCAAAAAACTGTAGCAAAGGCTGTATTAGTCCTGCAGGAGAAGACTCTGCTCTCATATACCTGTATTTTGCTGCATATGTGTTGCATGGCTGACATTACTCCCCTGGATTCAGTAGACCAAATTACAAAGGCATTTACAAACCTGCAAGCCCAAATTTGCCGTCTTCATAGCTCAACAATGGAGAAAATAATTTCATTCCTAGTATTAATGCACCACAAATAACATTCAAGCAGAGTACTAAAATTGAAGGACATATAGGCAAAAGGATGAACAGTGATAATGTTTTTAAGGTAAAGAGCTCAATGACTATAAAAGTAAGCATTTTACTTCTTAAGTCTCTAAGAATGTTGCTGTTCTTGCCATGGCAAGTGACAGAAAAAGGATGTTCATATTTATGGAAAAAGGACATGCCTGAAAATTGCTTAAAGATCAAAAGACTGAACTTCTGCTGTCTTTTTCAGTTTGTATCACCAGGACAGACAAGCACAATAAAAATAGGCTCACTTTATCTTACTCTTCTTTTTTTATACTTTGATAACATTAATGAGATTAGTATAATTAATATCCTTTAGAATTGGAAAATTTGAATAAATCCATTTTACAAAGGAAAACTGGATTTTCAGTGCCAACAAATTACCCTAATTTTCCTAAAGTATAAGAAATATCATAATACAGAATTAGCTTAATTCCTAATAGGAGAATCTTTGATATATAACTGATTATATATTTAGATTGAAGTAGCAGCCGTGAATGGACTGCATGTAGAGCTAAGCGTATGAAAATAACTGGTCCAAATTACTCTGAATTTTATATTCAAACATCTGCTATGATTAGTTGATCTAAACAAATAGCATGTGTGAAACAACTTTGGAAGGTAGCATAAAACACCACTGTGTGTAAGTAAAGCATCGTATGTGAAAGTAAAGTTTCATATGTTTTGTACTGTTGCCTTTCCAAAGAGCTGCCCTTACCTATACAAGTTAATGTTAGCTCAATCTTTGGGAGTTCTGGTTTATTCTCTGAATGTACTGAGGCTGTTGATGACTAGTTGTCTGCTTTCTCTATGCAAATACTGTTATTTTCCTGTTACTGTTATTTGGGGGTGAGTTTGGTTTTACACCATTGCTGGCTGTCAAAGAAATTATATATGTCTTCAGACTCTAATTACAACCAATCACCACTATAACTTTATAAATACTTTCTGCGCGTAAACAAGGCTGAAACCGGGACAGTTCTGATTCTTTTCCTCCCCTTCCCGACTTGTTCAAAATAGCTGCAGTCTGTCAATACCATATAAACTGAGCTGTCTATTTCATCATTAACTTTCTCCTACCTGTTTGTGGTAAAGTCTTTTTTGGCAGTCTTTCGTCTACCTGCCCCTCCTTCCTATCTCCACTCTTTGCTGCCCTAGAAGATGTATCAGTCTGGAGCTCCTTTCCTGTCAGGAGCTTCTTCCTTTTCTGAACAGCCTCCTCTCAGTACTCTTCTGACACACAGCTTTGTCTGGCCTGGAAGTACCAATGTGTCTTTGGTAGACACTTGATCACAGGCTTTGAAAGATTACTCCAGTAGTGTGGCTCTTCACTACTTCCTTCAGCACAGCCCCCAGTCCTCCAAAAGTCTTCCTAAAAGCTAGTCATTCCTCGTCTGAGGAAGGCATTTTCAAGGAATTGCTGCAAGTGCTTCCCTGTCAGGAAAGTTCTCAAGCAACACTTCCAAAGTTTCCTCATCTGCTGCTCTCAGGAGTACTCTCTCAGACAGACCTTGCTGGGCTGCACTGCCAGGCAGCAGAGCGTGCCATTTTGAAGATGATCACCGCTGTGTGCAAGTGTAGCTTTTTTGACATCAAGTATTATGTGCGTACTCTGGGTTTAATCAAATTTAGAAAAAAATAGGCATTAGAGGCTTTCACCATTTGGGAGGCATATTTGAGGCCCTTTTACTTGGTGTTTTTTTTTTTTTTTTTCCCAGCGTGTGTTTCCTGATGATTTTTTGCTCTGCTATCCAAATGGCCTGTCTCTCCTTCCCTAGATATCATTGATGTTTCTTCTCATGCAGTATCTGCATGGCTACAATGTTTTGCATGAAGAGGAATTACGATTACTTCAGGCAAAGTGAACATTTGCTAAATCTCAGGTATTTTAAAGAGACTAAAACACTATTGCATATTGCAAAAGACATATAGCCGAAGTTCTAGGAAATCCATCGTGATTATAATCACACAGTGAAAGATGCTAACTGATATCTTGTCCTGAGGTGAGAAAAGGCATGCAATACACAGACCTGACAATTGAGCACTAAGTATTGACGTATGATTTCACTTCCTTCAGAAATGTTTTAGATAAAGAGATTGATCTGGGCATGCAAACATGGACAACTGAGTATTTAACTAATGAAAACTTTTTGAAGATATCTTAATCAGTCTTAATTAGTATGTCTTAATTGTATTCTGAAAACGTCCAAGAATTTGACAAAGGACCTTTACTTCAAATGATTCTGGAGTTGACTCTGTGGATTAACTAGATTGCAGATTCTTAGAGAAAACAAGAGCCATGTGGAAATACACCAGAAGGATCCAGAGTCACCTTGGCTGTTTTTTTGGTGCAGCATCCTCAAATATGGCAAGATTGGTATGATTCTGAAGGACAGCATATCAGAAGCATTCAGGATATGGCCAGTGCTACAAACATCTATATTCTTGTGAGCTTCTACACAGAAGCTTTTGCCTTTCCTATGAGATATGACTTGGATATAGGACATCAAAGGGCCTGAATGATTAACACTGTTAAGATCCAGTGGCTGGACTTGCAGAACAAAAGATAAATTGGTGACACTGTGGCTGAGGACACACGCATTGGTTGCGCAAGGAAGTCTTCTCCCTTGCTAGGTTTGCTTTTTCAAAATTAAAAATATATCTATTTCTGTAAAGAATCTTGAGAAATCTCTCAGTTGTAACCTTGCTCTCAGTTGGGATCAAGTCTGCTTATTTCATGTTGATTCTCTGAGATGCTCTTAAGGATCTACAGTAGCAGAAGTTCATCATATTTACTTCCTAGGAGGCCAGACTGCACATGAGTATAGGACCTCTGTTCCTTTACATAGAGTCTCAGTATAATAACTAAGTAACCATTTAGTAATTCAGTCCATTACTATTTCTGTTAATACCTTCTGTTAGAACTGAGGGCATTTTCCTTCTAATGGCAATATGTAATATTAACAAGAAAGAAAAACTGTATTCTGAGAAAAGGTTTCTATCCTCCTGATTCTTATTATTTTGTCCCAGTGAGCACAGTGTGAGCTCCACATGTTCCTTCTCTCTTTCACTTCTTAGAGACTTGAGAAATGCTGGGGATTCTACCATAATACAGATGATTTTGTTCGGACATTTTTATTAGGACAAGGTTATTCTTGCAACTATGAATCATACAGTCATGTTAAAACATATTTTATTAACATGATAGCAGTTTGCATAATATGATTACACACTGGCTACCAAGTATTATTAAAATCACAGCTCTACAAAGCAAAAGCCCTTCTGAGTTGACCATATTATTCTATTTCCTACCTACTTCTTTCCCCCTTTCTTTAAAGTTTCTCAGGTACCTCTTCTGTACCACACAGGATTTTTTTAAAGCCTAATTCTCTTTATTCCTAAGAGATAGTCATTCATTATTATTAGAGGTCTCATTAGCCTTTTGAGAAAGCACTCGCTGAACATGTGTTGACTTTTTCCCATTCAAGATTTGTTTCAAAGGCTTTTAATCTTATATTCATTTTTAAATTCATTCTGTTTTCTCTTCTAGGGCAACCGGCTTTGGCTTTTTGAATGCACTATGCAAAGCAGCAGCTGTACTTGGAAACTTGATATTTGGTTCCCTCGTTGGTATCACCAAAGCAATCCCTATTCTCCTTGCTTCTACTGTTCTAGTATGTGGAGGTCTGGTAGGACTTCGACTTCCTGACACAAGAACCCAGGTGTTGATGTAACTGGAAAAAGCCATTTACTATTTCTTTCTTTCGTTGTACAAACATGAGCTCTCCTGTTTGGTGGTGTAAAGGCTTCAGATTCTCAATGCTTAGTAGAATGCTTGAATGGCAGAAACCAAACCCAGAAGTGTAGAGTGGCAGAGACCTAGAAACTACTCTACAGAAGTTTTAGATTTCTCTTTCATTTGCTTGCATACTTTGGTATCTAAAACCATTTCACTTAACTTCAAACTACAAAGCTACCTCCTAGAATGCTTTCAGTGACACGTCCAAGTAGATAAAAACCATATTGATAATTAGATACTTAAAATGCAAGCAGCCATATTTCTTAAATATACATGCTAAATTTGGCCATGGTATTGTGAGCTTTTGTAACAGTGCAGGCATGCGAGTCGGTAACTTAGCAGAGAATCTTACATGTATCAATGCATGCAGCATTAATCAGAAATCTGTACAGACTGCACGGGTACTGAAAATACTGACCTGCAGCTGAGGTTATTGATAAAAACTTCCTGCATTGTAAGCCAGAAGCCTGGACAGGAGTCCAGTCCCTCTCCACTGGGAAACTGCTTTAGGTAGATTCAATCTAAAGATTACTGTCTACATCCCATGTTTGCTGAGGAGAAGGCAACAGCTGTTGCTGGGAGATGAAAAGCCCAATATGAGTGAGGGTGATGAGAATAATAAAATAAGCACTTTCACTCTTTGTTGCTGGCCCTCCAGAAAGAAAAAGTAGTTTTCTTCTGATTTGCGGCATCTGGAATACCTTTGCCATTTTAAAACAGAGAATGTGTCTTATTCCAGATGTGAATCAATGCAAACCAGTATTTATGCTTTTGCAAGTATGAATAAAGGAAGAAACAACTCAGTGAACTAGATGAAGAGTAAGATGCTGTCAGAAAAGTTTTTGTTTGGTATTTAAACTTTTGTTTGATATTTGCTCTTCAAACATGTTTCTTTGTCAGGGAACACCACCTACTGAATCTAGTCATGTCACAACTTCAATATAGAGTATAATGAAATGAAAATCTCTCAAAACATTTTTCAAAACAATATAAAAACAAAGAAAAGCAATAATAAAAACACCTGAATTATTTTCATAGATTGTACACTCCTTCCTATAACCATCTACGCATGAGTTTTAATATCCTTGAGATATATCAACACTTAATACTTGCTAATAGCTCTCTGAAAAGCCATTAAGAAAAAAAAGTCTCAAGGATGTCGGGAGCAATCGTATCTTTATAAGACTAAATGTAAGGATGGAGAGTAAATGGTAGTAAATATATTTCTTCTAAGCCATAAGTTATGAATTGTTTTGGATTGCAATAAGGACATCCCCACCAGTTCTACTACCCTGCAAAATGCTCTCAGATTTCTTTCAAGTGTTAGCATTCAAAGTTAAACGGAGGTACAGCGGACAAAGGGAGCAGATCCTCTCATAACAAAAACCGGCTTTGCTTTCAATGAAGCTAAGACAATGTGTATCAGCTGACGACCTATCTACAGGTTCAGGTTTCAAAGAATAACTTTCTTGTAAAGTGTAAGGGAAAATTTATCATCATTTTTTCTAATTATGTCTCACTACTTTTATTAAGTGACTGAATAATTGTCAAAGAAATTATGCTTTCAGATAAGGTCAGTGTATAGGAAGACAGATTTTGTATGATTTTTTTTTCTTTCTACTATATGAGAAGTAGTGGTATCTATCATTGCATTTTGTCAATTGTCATCTTAGTTATTTTGAAAAAGTTAGTAAAAGACATTTCAAACAAGGCCATTCATAATATTTAAAGTACACTGCTTAGTTTCCTGAATATAGAGATTACATTTTTCAGTTTTGAACAAATGCCTGTGCATTGTAGCACCAAAAAATTAGGCTGAGATGTGGTTTCTGCTTTTAACAAATGAGTTAAATGGCTAAATTAGAAAAGCATGAGTACTGAAAACAAGAGGCCGTTTTTTGATGTTGATAATTAATGTAATGCACAGCAAAAAACAATTTTAGAAAGTACGCTTATGTTGCAATATAAACAGTGTCCAAGATAAAATATTTTATATTTTAATCTTATTTTAACACGTATTTTACATTTCTAAACTATATTTCAAAAAGAGGAGGAAGAATTATTTTTCACCCAATTCTACCCAGTTAGATTTGCATTTGTGGCTTTTGTCCACTAACCAGAACCTTAATATTATGAGAACTGTATTTTCTTTTGGCCCTTTTTCTCTGTGCTGTTCATTAGTTACGTGTGTCCACTTGTGTTTAGTTCACATCTTGTTTGAAATCTGAAGCCTCTGTGCATATCTGCAGTGAACCTCGACAGCCATGATAAAATATTACGTTGTCTTGCTACGCACTGTACACTTCAAGTTCTGACCAACTCTCTGCGTAATACTGAAGATCATCCAGATCATGCCATCTGATCACTGTGGAGGAAACGAGGCATAGAACAGTAAGATTCAACTTTTAAGGGTTCTGTTTCAACCATAATGCACTAAAATCTCATAACTAGTGAAGTTACGCTGTTCATGGTGCTCATTCTTGTCCTAAATCCTGGCTGCATCATAAGTCTATAATTAAGTCTGGATACAGTGAAGTAAGCAGCCTGAAAGCTTGTTTGAAATAAAGCAACAGTGAGGATAAGTAAAGAAAAAGAAAGTACCCAACAACATGGACCTTGCATGGTCCAGGATTAGAGTGCATCATCTATGCTAGGAAAACAATGAAAATAGTGGGCAGAAAAGAGGTGAAAAAGTAAGCAGAAGAGAAAAACAATGTAAAATTCTTTCAGTCTAAATTGAAGTGGGACACAAGACTTAGTGCCCTACTCCTGTGAGGTGAAACAGTTATGCCAAAGACAGCAATGACAAAAAGTACAATGGCCCCTAAAGACAGAGAAGACTGATAGCATTTATAGTGGTATGTACCATGGTGGTCACTGTTTTTAGATTTGAAAACTGTCAGCAAAACAGACAACATGGTTTGATTTTTGCCAAATAAATTTTATTTTTATTAGTTTTACTCATGACAAGTTAATTTGACAGAAGAGCTTGACTGAGCAGACTTTCCTGAAAGTGTACTATTCTTTGTGTTTGTACATTTTAACCAGATTGGCTATAGCCATGACAGTTAGAAGCATGCACTACAACATTTAGTAGGGGTTGCGTTGATCGCTGAGTACAGACTCCTAACAAGGAAACTGGGAGTAAGTTCCCAAGGTCTTCTTCCTTCCTGCTTGATTTTAGTTGGTGACCTTCCAAAGGTGAGTGCTACAACTCTAGTGACAGATGAAAAAACATTAGACCTCCTTCCTGATGTGTCCGCTAGCCTACTGTTTGTTTGTCCTCTTAGAAAAGTGGGGCATCCAATGACTTCCATGTCAATCTTTGCTCTCTTTCTTCTCATACTATTCCATTCATTTCATCCCAAATGTGTTTCTCACCAGACAGCCAACTTTAAAGAATTAAAACACACCTCTAATGCTCTCACTTGCCTCTGACTTCATAGTAACATTCAGTAATAAGATTTGACATTCGCCGTTGGAATTTGGTTATCTCTTTTCAAACTAAGATAGAAAGCAAAGTCCTTCAGACAATCTCCCTTTTTTGAGGGAGTAATTTTCCCTACATGTTTCCCTGTGTATCTATCCCCTGTGTATCTATCCGGGGCCTAGAAAGTATGGCTATCTATTGCAAGCCAGCATCTTTGGAGATTATTCAACCTAGTGTCAAATAAGAAAAAACAGTCGATCAGGCCCATTTTACCTTCTTGTTTCTGACGTGATAAGTCTCTGCATCAAAGAAGGGTCTTGGTTGTGCATGAAGTTCTATGTAATAACCTTAAAGTACTAGAGTAGTATTAAACATGGAAGTATCCTTCCTTTGCAGGAAGGTGTAGGATATTCACCATGGCAGCAAAAATAAAGAATGCAGATAATGATAATTGATCCAAAGAATTTTTGCATCACTTGATTGAACATTAGCAGAAATCAAATTAGATTGATTTCAGCATACAGTTTGCTTGTAGACTCAATGAGGGTAAGTGAAGGTAAAGGACATCTGCGGGCAGCACTATAAGTTGGTGTTTTCTGTTTAATTCGGATCCTGAGCTGAGTTCAAGATTTACTGACTAATATGTCTGTGGTAATTCCACATCCCTATCTTGTCTCCAAACTGTCTGCAAAAGTCTGAGTTTTCATGCTGTGTTTTCTGAAGTATCAGCATTGAAAGCCATTAATTCAGGCAAATACTTAATATTTTACAGTGAGGTTAATGAAAAAGAGGAAGGAAATGCAGAAGAAAAGCAGTCTTTCAAACATTTTATTCTGGAATATGATTACTGAACATGTGTTTTCTTTCAAGACTGGAGGAAGTGAAGCATTTCTGTTTTCACTTCTTGCATCTTTAACCCCCTGGGTGTAAGGATTCATTTTTAATCTTCTGATTGAGTTTTCGATTACATTTCCAGGTTACTAAGCAGGGAACATGGCTTGTAGCTTGTATTAGCATGATATTATCTTGTTTAGGTAAAGAAGTGTAACTGGATGTAAACATCTTTCTCTGGCTATTGAAGATCATTTCAAAACTCATGATGGGCAAGAGAGCTCAAGTCCAGCACACGGAGACTGGCTGTATGCAGGGCTGAGGAGTATGCTGTATTGCTAAGAATTGAAATCAGAAGTAGTGCCTCAAGAGCAGGCACAGGCAGTTTCATGGAGACAAGGCTCCATCGCTGTAGAAAAAGACAGAGAATAACATTTCCTCCAGGGGGAGCTGAGCTAGGTGCAGAAAGAAGAATCCTCTGTATTTCCACTCATTGCACTGCAACAGCTGAAGGAGGCAAACAAGGTCCATTCTGAGAGGAGACTCTTCCTTCCATTAGTTCAGCCTTCAGTTATCCGTGAATTTTGTGTAGGCCTGTTATACACGCTTAAAAAGTGATCCTTCAGAAGAAGATGATGGGGAAAAATAATGAGATGAAATCAAATTAAATGCAAACAACGAATAGTAAGATTTCAAGTCCCAGTGTTCAATTATTTTTGTTTTTAGCAGCTGTTTTATTTAAAGCCTACCCTGCAGCTCTGTAATACAGTAATATTGAATTATTACACCATTAGAGGTGAATACATGTACAGACACACGTGCACGCATGCACACATATACATTTCATAAATTTTATTCTCATCTCATTTTTAATCTGTGTTACTTTCTACATTATACATTATTCTCAGAACACAAATACAAATACTGCTCATTTCCTTGTGCAAAACCCTTTACTTATTCATGCACAAAATGTGTCTTAGATGCCAAGATTCATCTCATTTGGCCTTAGCGTTCTGCCATTGGAAAAGAAGTGGTGAAGTGATCTGAAAAGTAAGGTTTGACTTAGCTGTAGCCTTCCACCAGCCACACTGTGCCAAACAGCGAGACAGTACACCATACAGAGGCACTGGTCTTGTTCCAGTGACAAAGAGAAGCTCTCAGATATTTAAAAGCTTTGAGTTTTGTCTTATTCAAATAAAAGTCCTTAAAAAACTTTAATGGGGATCTTAACATGTTAACTTCTGTGTAACATATGAGAAAATGTCTGTGTCTTCCTGTAATGTACGCTTTTCATTGTTTCTGCATACATGCCTGCAGTCGTTCTGGTAGTGTGGTTATTCAGTTGTTTACTGTTGTTCTTATCAGCTATCTTTGACCAGCCTGGAACAGAGCCATTGCCAGGGTGTCTTTCAGTTAATGATTAATGTCCCCAAAGACCTACTACAGTAGTTACTGAAGTATAAATTAATTCTAGGTATAATCTGAGTAAATCCAGAGTGAAAGCAGCAGCACATAGAATCATATCATAGAATGGTTCAGGTTGGAAGGGACCTTGGAGATCATCTTGTTCCACCCTCCCTGCCATGGACAAGGATATTGCTCTCTAGACCAGGTTGCCCAAAGCCCCATCCAGCCTGGATGCACACACACACACACACACACACACACTTGACACAGAGCAGTGAGAGTGGAGAGAGCTCTGTCAAAAGCTCTGGCATCCACTGTAGTATTCCTTCCCTACTTTCAGGACTCTCAGTCTGCCTTGTGCTTCCATGCACTCATGCTACTGAACTAAAAAGTCTTTAGGAGAAAGGTCACATTTCTTTCAGAGGAGTTAAAAATGTATAGATGCTATAGGAAAGCTAGCTGCTTAATAGTAAGACAAAAACAATAATTTTACTGTATATCTTCCTTTAAGATTGCAGTTACACATACAGAAGTCAGGCATTAAGGAGGAGGTACTGAAAGTAAATCTCTTTCCCATCACTGTAATTTGTTGGTGTTGTAAGGTCACTGATATTCTTAAAATCTTGTCAGCATCTCCTAATCCTGAACAACACAAGGAAAAAGTGCATTGTTTCATAGTTTTTTTGTGAGCTAGTTCCTCATCCCAATTTCTCCTGCTAAATTTTCACTCAAATTGCCACTGGGAGTACAATTTTTCAAACTGTCTTTAGTGTGTAAAAGATAAGGTGTGCTACTGTGCATATGATGTCAAGAAATTCATAACCATTTCTGACATTCTCAATTTCTTTATGTGAGAAAACGTACATAGAGTAATGAGATTTTTTGAAGTTAAATTCCCATTTATATGTGTTTGCTTTCAGATGTGCTAATCTGCAACAAGATCTTGGCAATGGTCCTGGTCTCTTTGGTTTTTAATTTGTTTTTTTTCTTTCCGGCTGTGTGTGATCTTCTGTGATGCAGGCTGCAGTCATCACTATTGTATATATGTGTTTGCATGTGTGTGCATTGATAAACTCTCTTTTGGAGTTCCAATTTTTTCCTTTTAAGTCCAGCTGGTACACTTGTGAACTCATCTTTCCAGTATACTCCTCTGTGTCAGATTGCCAGCTACCAAAATGTTTGATCAAGTGTTTTTATTAAGTACACTGAGGAAAGTTGTTTGTATACTTGTGAAAGGGCATGCTGTGTAGCATGACTGTGTACAGTATAAATCTATAAAACGTGGAAGTGTTTATAAATTTATCTGCCAAATATTTATCATCCATGTAACAAATGCAAAGTTATTTAGTGTACATCAGATTAATAAAGGGGCATTTTTTGCTCTACTATATTCAAATAAAGATTTGTTCTCTGCAATGAATGCACATCAGGTGTGATGATAGCCAGAACATCATTCTTCACTACTCACAAAATACTGAAAACAGTTGTTTTACCTCAGTTCACTCTTTTATGAAGGCTTGCTATGTATCTCATCTTTAGTGCTTGTAATAGAGATAGAATATGCAATGAAAGAAAACATGGAACAAGCTAATTAAGTTAAAATAGTGTAAACAACAATAAAAAAGACAGAATAAAAGTTGCTATGGTTGCAAGAGACGAAGTTCTACAGCTAGCCATCTGGAGTTCATATTTTTATGATATATTATTGCACAGAAAAGACATGTGGTCACTACATAACTGCACTGTGAGGCTTTGTTATCACCCTTTGTTACCAAAGAATCTGATCTAAGTCTGTGTGAAAAGCTTACTGCTGCAAGGTATAATAATGTGCATCCAAAAGGACAACTGGAATTTGCATGATAAACTACCGTTCTGCAAGAACTTGGTATCCAACAACAAAAAACAAACTAGCAAAAAAACAAAACAAAACAAAACAAAACAAAACAAAAACTGAATAAGCGCATCAACATCAGTACTTTATTGTATTTTTCCACTAATGGCCTCAGAAAAACTTTAATTGATCAAATGTGGTAGCTTTAAAATAAAAAAAATCTGCCATCGCATGTTGCTGCTCCATGGACTGCCATTTTGACTCCAGCTCGTAGTGGTGACACCACATCTCATCACTGATAACAATACAATCCAGGAAACTGTCACCTTTAGCCTTGTGTTCAACAGGTCCTGACAAACTCGCATATGGTGCTCTTTCTGTTCTTGTGTGAGTATTCATTTGACCTACCTGGTGCAAACTTTGTGATATTCCAGCATTGCCAGTGCGTCATTTCCATCATTTCCAATGCATTGAAGCCAATATTTGGCTCCATACACAGTTCTCTGATCATACTTCACCGATTCATGCAGAAGAGCTTATCAAGACACTCTTCATTATGTGACAGCTGTACGTGGCCATCCAGAGCGTGGCTTATCTTTCACGTTGCTCCCACCACTGCTGAAACACACCACCACCACCTCACTGTGCTCACATCCACTGTTTGGGCTCCATCAACATTCAGCTAGCGTCAATAGATGTCAATGGGTGCCATGTTTTCTGCATGGGGGAATTCAATTACACACTTCTGCTTCATCCACACTTCCATGCCATTTGGTCAGACTGCCCCTCTGCTGTCATCTGTTTCACAGCAACAAAATGGAACAGAATATTGGTGGGAAGGTTCAAACTCTGCTGCCATACCACCAACTTCTGGCGTCATGGGCCAACATCATGAAATAGGAGACGTTACTTTCGGAGCAGCCCTCATAGACTCCTGGCTGACAAAGTTACACTAGCAAAAGGCAATGTTTACTTCAAAGTATTAGGCAGTTAATTTAGTGCAGTGTGTCTGTGTGCACGCACATAAGTTTTGTGAGAGAAGTGCATAGAGACCATGGATGTAAATGTAACAAGAGTAGGTAACATATTGTGGTATGCAATATTGTGTATACTGGAGACCAAATGTTAAGACAGAAGATGTGCATCTTCCATTTGCCTTCCTTTCTGCAAGGGTGCTGGCTAGCTATGATTATTATTTAATCCAGTGCAACTGTAAAGCTACACATGTGATGTATTAGGCTGATGTGAGATCAGTATCCAATCCAAACCATTCCTCATGCCAATTAGTCATATCTGGAACTTTTTGCAGCAATTAACTTCGACAACTGAGGAAAACAAAAAAAAAAGTTGACCTGAAGTTCTTTGTATGCTATCCCATGAATATGAAGATGAACTGAAAGTTGTGCTGTTGTGTTTAGTTTCAGGTGGCACTGTACATGAACTTTCGTAGGATTCAGATGAATCTGCTCTTCTCACAGAAAACATGCAGATGGATTTCACATCATGTTACTTCTTTTTCTTGAAGTGGACCTAAGCGGTCTTAGCAGTTCAGTAATGAGCATGTAGAGCAGACTGTTGATATATGTACAAAACAGCTTGGGAAGACACAAAGAACCATAATACAGAGAACTCTCCTAGTGTGTCTAGGAGCTGAGGTAGGGGCCTGAGCACATCTGCTGGACTGTGCAAACACAGAGGTTCTTCAGATGTGATCCGTGTGGCACTATTGACTGAGCTAGAGTAACTCTCCAGAAGCTGAATGTCATTGCTACATTTAGGTCTGGAAACAGAAGCTGGGACTGCCACCAACAGTGCTGATACCCAAATAAACTACTTTTGGAAATGCCTGTGCTAACCAATCTAGGCAGTGTTTCCAGCCTTGAAAAGGAGAAGACAAACCTCTTCAAGCCTTATCAATCCTTGAGTCATTGCCAGCAGGTCGAGGGAGGTGATCCTCCCCCTCTACTCTGCCCTGGTCAGGCCTCAGCTGGAGTACTGTATCCAGTTCTGGGCTCCCCTGTATAAGAAAGACAGGGACCTCCTGGAAAGAGTCCTGCGGAGGGCCACAAAGATGATAAAGGGCCTGGAGCATCTCCCTTATGAGGAGAGGCTCAGTAAGCTGGGTCTGTTCAGCCTGGAGAAAAGAAGGCTGAGAGGGGACCTGATCCATGTTTATAAGTATCTTAGTTGTGGGAGGCAAATGGAGGTGGGGAACCTCTTTTCAGTGGTCAGTGGGGACAGGACAAGGAGCAATGGCCTTAAGCTGGAGAACAGGAAGTTCCGCAACAAGATGTGGAAGAACTTCTTCACAGTGCGGGTGACGGAGCACTGGCACAGGCTGCCCAGGGAGGTTGTGGAGTCTCCTTCCCTGGAGATATTCAAGACCCGCCTGGATACCTACCTGTGCAACCTGCTGTAGGGAACCTGCTCTGGCAGGGGGGTTGGACTCAATGATCTCTCGAGGTCCCTTCCAACCCCTGCAATTCTGTGATTCTGTGATTTTTATTATCCATCAAAGGAGCCAGACTGAATGAGAATGAGATGTTGCCAAAGTATCCCTCAATCATACCATCCCCCTGCTTGAAAAGACATGTTTATGAATCGTTGGCTACAAGAATGAAGTGTGAAATGCCTGAAGTGTGAAATGCCTGCTGTAACCACTTACAGTGCTGGCTAGGCTTCTGACTTGTTTGACTCAATTCTGATCAGATATGGCCCACGCTACAGATCTAACCGCAGTTCTCCCGCAGGACCAAATTATATCTTTATTTTTAAAGTTTAATGAGTTGTATTATTGCAGAACAACAGTGATGTTATTGGTGGCTGCAATAGCTCTGAATTGTCGATTTTACAATAGAT
This sequence comes from Penelope pileata, assembly GCA_013396635.1. Taxonomy (NCBI): domain Eukaryota; kingdom Metazoa; phylum Chordata; class Aves; order Galliformes; family Cracidae; genus Penelope; species Penelope pileata. The sequence continues at coordinate 149,866 of WBMW01006025.1, forward strand.
TCCTTTATAACATATTTAATCGTGTTTTTCCTTTTCATCCTCTGACACTGACAATTGATTAAATAAGAAGAGAAATTCACTTACTAAAGAAACAATCCCAACACTTGAAAGAGAAAAGGAACAGAATTAGTCATTTTTATTCTTTTCCTCCTGGACTTTCTTCATTTCCTCACCCACAGAGCTCCAGACTAGGAATGGAATCATGCAATATTTACTTCATTATTCTGAGTACTACAGTACCTCTAAGACTACATTTCCTTCAGGTTCTCGCCTGTTCTTCAGGACCTGTCTGCAAGTATGTCTGTACAAACCACAAACCACTTAACCATGAGGATCTCAGGGAGTTCCTGACTTTGAATAAAAACATTGTTAGCTTTGCAGTCAGACTAGCTGGTGGACTTTACAGAAAGTAGGAACAAGAAATCAGATATAACTAAGAGTAATCCACCTTCTCCAGCATCCTGGAAGTTAAGCCGTTCACGGACGGTCATAGTTTTCCCATCATTTAGTTTTAATTGCATATACTCTCTCAAGGGCTCCCTTATGAACCCTGGGCTCTGCCCACATGATAGAGCTGGATTATGTGAAAGGACTTTCTCCTGATCTTTAGGGTTACATAGCAGTTAGGATCTTTTTTTCCATGTTTATTTCTCGTCAGTCAGATCTGGGGCCTTGGTGGACTGTTATCTATGAGTTACAGAAATTATCCCCCCAAAAAACTCAGGCCCTTTGCATATGAATACAAAGGCAGCAGCCTAATTCTCAAGGCGCTGGAGGAGTTTGCCTTCTCAGCCTTTAGGTAGGATCACAAAATTTTTAAATTTGAATAAAATGATGAATTTATTCAGAAGGAAAAAAAAGTTACTAGGTATTAGCAAACGTGTTGAAACAGGACCAAGGGACAATAAAATATTGCTATACTCTTGAGTTGCAAGAATGTCATCATTACACTGCTGGTATGGACTTTAACCTATCTTTGGTAGGACTATTGTGCCATCTTTTGTGGGCTACAATACATGCAAAACACATAACTGCTAAGGACTGGAATTTATGGGCATGTGGAATCCAAGTGTCAGGAAAAAACTCCGAGCTTTGCCCGGCAAAGGCATATCAGAACTACCGATTGACCACACACCAGGAAAAAGGCGGATTATAACACACATCTGTTTGAAAATTCACCCATAATTATATATTACTTTGCATTGTCATTGTTAAATGAACATTGAAAGCAAGGAAAAATGTCTCTTCACTACAACATCAGGCCCTCCACGCAGAAATATTAACGCTGGCCATGTCAGGGGAGCATATTTTACTGCAGTACCTGGTCAGTGAAAAGCAAGTCCATGTTGATACAGTGCAATTTCCGATCTGACCTACAGGTGGAGGAGGAAAAATAACTAATGAAAGAGATGAGGAAAGATCTTGTGAACATTACGCTTGCAGTTTCAGCTAGCAGTGCACAGCAGCAGGCCGAGATCAATCACTTGCAGGTAAGCATAGTGCCTGGCAAACACACACTTCTCAAGCAAAATATCCTGAGCCAGGGACTGTGTTACTTCTGCCCACAAGCAGTCGGCCCTTTGGGAGAGGGTAACATGGCACAGAGTCACCTGGATGTCTCCAACCAGAGCATTTCCAGGAGCTCTGAAATCACCAGAAAGTTTGGCTCCTGGATGAAACTTTGCAGACAACGCTGTGGAAATCTTCCAGCAGCAAACAGCCACTGAGAAGAGACATTTAATAAGTTACCAACATTGCCTACTGCCCACTTTCTCCTTGCCAGTGCTTTGCAATTGTCCTAGTGGCTTTTGATCCAGCAATGAATGTACACTTCCCTGGCACGGGTCTGTGAACACACTCCCCAGAAGTGTCTGACCCAGGCTTGCAGGCTTTCCTCAGAAAGCCTCAAGCCTCAGGCTGGCTCCAGGCCTCTCTGCAAGCAGCACTGGCATCTACCAGTGAGCCAGTGCCAGCATCCCAGTGCTCATTGGCCTATGTGGGCTTCAGGTTAATTTTTACTTGGCATTTCAGATGCTGACTGTAATTTTACAGCTGCCACTGATTTTATATCTGGTTGTCTGTGGAATGCCCCTTTTCCTTAGAAAAACAGCAAAGCCACTCCAGGAAAGGAATCCAAGCTGAAGCCATTTTGATTTAAATAAGAGGAGGCTGCTGACACTGTGTTTTCTGTGAAGGGTCCTGAATACTGGAATTAGCTTTCCTCGCTTTGCCTCTCGGAGTCTGAATTTGTCAGTCTTTCAGACACGTTCTTCATTTTTACACTAATGTGAATAATGAGGAGCTTTTCAAAAGACTGGAGCTGTGCCAGTGGAAAAGTGGTGGAAATAAGGAGACCCGAACCAGTCTAGTGGAAATGCATGGGAGTTCAGTCTGTGCTTTATCTGTAGGGCAACTGTTGGCAGGCAGGAAATAGTTGTAGAGTTTCCTTAGCTGTCAGTTGGTCCCCTGTAAATACAGCGCTCCTTGCTCCCTGCCCAGAGAGTAATAAATAAATAATACATTAATGAGTGAATAATGCATAGACTTTTAGCGGAGTGGAAACATTGCTAAGCACATACAATCACAAAGAAGCACACAGATGCTGTGCTACAAAACCAAAACTGAAAAAAAAATCAACAAAAAACACTGCCAAGTGGGCCGCTTCTAGCTTGTGGATTATGTGAGGTAACAATCGAGATTTTACTTTTGCTGCATCCAACCCAGTAAAGAATGCTTTTTGCTGAATATGCGAGCTGCAGCCGGGCACAGATGTTCTCTGCTTTCAAACAGTTCTGAATTCATTTTTATGGCCATTCATTATGTCTAGACAAGGAGGGTCACTCCACTCCGAAGTATTCTGTTAAATGAATAAATATTTATTCCAAAAGACAAATGGAAAAAGCTCATTTCTGGCAGAGTTCTTGCAGAAAGATTTCAATCTCTGTCTTACAAAACTCATGCCACTTTTGCAGGATCCAGGGCATTTGAACAAATACTTTTTTTTTAAAACCTGCTTAAGCAGAGAAACTGGTTTCTTAGGTACCTTGGCAGGCAGGATTTAACCAGGCCTTGCCAGGATTCTAACTTCAATGGGGAAAGCAGAAGGACCTGTCACCTGACAGGAATGGACATACACCTTAGAAATGCATCTTAGGAAGGGCTGTGATACATAAAATGATGTAATCAGTGGTAGATGCAGCAAGGTATGGTATAGCATGGTATTGCCAACCCACGCCTGCTTCTCACTTTCACCAGAAAACACACCACTCACCCTTACATATAATTAAGCAGCAACTTGTAAGCTGACCTGGCTCCTAAAAAAAATCACATTTTTGGGCAATGCTAAGTCAAATCAGTCCCATGACTGAGTTAATGGTGTGGCTCTGGAGAGGATCACAGGAGCACAATAAGCTAGCATTTGCATTAGGAGCCTATGGTTGCAGTCATGGCTGTAACATATTTTTAAAATTGTAATTCCATACTGAAGTACTGCTGGCATACTTGTCTCAGGGACAGTCGCCCTTCCTGCAAGTCTGCTTTAACAAATTCTGCAAGTCGTTCCTACATCCAAGCAGGTCATGTATGCACCCAACACTAACAGGAAGATGCTTGAAATCAGCATTGTGCATGAGCTGTTCTCCAGTCTGTGGTGTGCAGTGAAGGTCATGAGAGGAGTCACTGTTGAGTCACAGCATTGTCATTGCCAAGGGGTCACTATCTGAAATCAAAATCCTTGGATTCATGACACTAACTTGAAAATCATGAGGCTTTACTGCAGTTTTTCCCTCAAAGCACAAGGTCTAGGAATGCTGTTTTCCTCAGAACAATGTAAACAGATGCAAAAGTACCGTCTCACTTTGGGAACTGGAGGTTCAGAGCAAACAACATAAATTTTGCAAGTGGTAGAATGATGAAAGATTTCTGACACTGAAGTAATTTCTCTTTCATTTCCTTTTTCAGGTGTCAGTGCTATGCAAAAACACTCAATTGTGCACATGTTTATATACTTCTGGTTTCTTCCCTTAAACGTCTGGCACTACCAAAGTTATCCGTATATTTATTTCCACTCCATCCCATGAGCTATTTATTTTGTTTTTAAAAACTGCTTTTTCCATTCAAATTACAAATTAGTAAACTATTATCAATTTTTGTTTAGAATGATGCCCAACAGGACTGCTTTGCTTGCCCTAGGAACTCTTGCAAAATCTGAGGAATGTATTCTTCCAGGCACTGTGTTTCATTCAGTGTTGCCTTCAGTTGCAGGCAGGACAGCGGAGAAGTTAGGAGCACTTCCACAACTGAAAACAGCCGTTGCTGCTGATATTGAAAAATGTTTTCAGCACTTCTGCTCTGGGTCTCCATTTTACCCATCAGTTGCTTACCACAGTCTTTTGAATTACTTGCACAGCTGACACTCTCACTGCTTCTTACGACACTTCTGACCTGACATATCCCCCAGTCCAGCCTGAGCCTCACACGCCTTTCTAACAAGGGTCTCTGCTGGGATCACAGATCCTCGCACATCTGAAGGGGAGACCCAGGGCAGGAGCTGTGGGAGGGGAGCAAAGGTGAGCACTGCTCCTTGCTGTCCTTTCCTCACCAAGACAGCCACAGCTTCCCTGCTAAGGCAGGATGCGGGCTTTTTCAGGGGTCACTGAGGCCAGCTATGTGATGTATACTTACCTCACAGCAATAAATAATGCATGACAAGGATACTGTGCTGAGGGGGAGGCTGCAATCCAGCTGGCTCCTGTGCAGTCCTCGCAGATTGCGCTCCCTGCAAGAATCACTGAAGACCTCAGTGCTGCCTCACAGCTGTGTAGGGGGCAGTTGCTGATTTGGCACTTCCTCATGCTGCCTGAAGCACCTCTTAACCTTCAGATTTGGTTTTTAAATGAAACACACTGCCCGTGGCCTTTCCACCACTGTTTATTCAAAACCATAAATCTGGGCCCATGGCCTAGCTCTTGCTGGAATGCTCCTCATCATGCAGGATGGCTGTGCTGCATGAGCTTGGCTCCTCTGACTCCCAACAGGGCTGGCATGGCCCCTGCAATGAGCTTCTTCCTGCAGCTGCACTGGGAGACCATGGGTCTGCTTTCTGCACAGGGAGAAAGAAGTACAGCCAGATGCTTAGGGTTACACCACACTGCCACTTGGTCTGTGCGAGAGCCAGTGAGGCTGTACGTGTTCTGGGCATTTGTTAGTTGTGCAAGGGAAACCATTGGAAAAGTCCTTGTGGTACCTGGGAGCCTCCTCCATCCTGCAGGGGCCCGGGCTGCCCTGCCAGGAGCTGTGCTGCCCTGCTCCCCAGGAGAGCTCAGCACAGCCCTTCTCTCCTGTGAATACTAAAATGGTACGGATATGGTAAAATGCTGGGGCACCCCCTGCAATGTACTAATAGGAAAAAAAAAAAAAGACTCTTAAATCATCAAATGCAGTTTTACTTTCTGTAGCACAAATGCTGCCAGCCAAAGTGCACAATTTACAAACAAAGTAAAGGTATTGTCACGGAAAAAGTGACATTGAAGCTGCTGTTTCCAACAAAAAGCCCAGTGCCTCTAAATACCTGCCTGTACTTGCGTCACTGCCACATAAGCCACCCAAGAATTTCAAATATCAATATCCTTCTCCAGCTAAAATCCATCTGTACACAACAGAACTGTCAAGGGGCATGAAGGAGCACAGGACACAACAGCTTTTCGATCCCAGCCCAGTCAATGAGATGCCCGGCATTCTTGTTCCTCCTTCCGCTCGGTTTTCCTTCAGATCGGTTCCTGTTAGGGGTGGAGCAGCGGCGGCTGCCTCTGAAGACACCGTGAGCCCAGAGCGTGCTGCTCCATGGGCAGATGCGTAGGTCAGGGCCGAGGCCGGCAGGGACGTGAAGGGAACATCTGCCCATGCGCGATGCCCTTGGTTGCACAGGGGACATTGATCTCAAGCTCCATTAAAGGACCTGGACTGCGAACAGGAAATGTTCGCCTACAAACATTTACTCTAGATAGCTGCCTACACTGATTTCTTAAGTGCCTGCCTCTTGGTAGCTGTAAGAGCTGAGCACTTAAGGGCTTAGAAGAGAACACGGCCGTAGCCTTGGGTCTGCTTGGGACAGACTAAAAGACTGCAGTCTGTTTGATGTGACTTACAGCAGCTGGGGAGCACCGTGGGGCACAGCACAGTGCAGTGCCCCAGCAGCCACGCTCCCCAGCCCCGCTCAGGGGGAGGAGAAGGAGGTGGGAAGAGGTGTCCGAGCCCTCATGCTGCCAACAGCTGATGGAGTTGGAAAAGCAGGGATTAGCAAATCTGATGCGAAAGGTCATGAACAAAGCCACATGGCTACTGCTGGTTACCCCGGTACTCTCCCACCTGCTCACCTCCTGCTGGCAGCACCAGGCTCGTGTCACACCCACTGCTCTGCAAGAATTAGGGAGGCAAATGTTACCAAAAAAACCCTCTCTGTCCTCCCTACCCTGGCCTTTCATTCCACCTCCTGGAACTCGTATTTCTAAGAAATCATCCTATCAAAAGGAAAATAAAGTAGATTTTCCTTGGGATAGTTTGGCGGAGTCCCCACACAGAGACACAAACACCAGTGCCAGCATGGAGCACAGGGGCTGTGGGTAGAAGCAGGGGAGAACACAGTGTGGGTGCTGGGGGACATCTGCAGCACAGGCAGGGCATGTAGCAGCTCCACACCACCGTCCTTCCAGCTGTAGAGTGAGGGGGACAGGCAGTGCAGCAGAGACGAAAGAATTAAAGAAACATGGGAGAAATTGTCCTTTGCCTCTTGACTTAGGCTAAGCATAATGTAAAAGTCATCACATGTCATTTATGGCAAACATAGTGTCTTCAATCAACTCAAACCACTGATAACCAAAATCATTTCTCTGTTGGGTTTGGTCACCTGTTTTTGCTCCTACGAGCAGAAGCAGGTGTATGGGAGGTGATGTAGGAGATGCTTCTGAAGCACTGGGGCAGCCAGGTGAGGACAGCAGCTGTAGCAGTGCTCGTGCTGCATGCCTGGACGCTCAGCCGTCTCCCCTGTGCTCCGGGGAGGAGAGAAAACCAAAATGACCTCAGTGAAGGTAACTGCATTTCCTGTTGGGTGTCATTTTTCTCCTGTACCCTTTCAGTTCTTTCATGGTGTACAATCCATATCTTAATTACTACCAGAAGTGTCCGTTCCCTCAGTATGCTTTCATCCCATCTTGAGCCATACCCACAGAGGCCTTGCAAACAGCCTTCAGACATCCTCAAAATGGTGGAAAAGCCCAAAAGAGGGTCTATAGACCTAACACGGTTCTACTGTGAAACAGAAATTACCGAATTCTCACAGTCAATCTGCAAACATCCATCGGGAGCCACCTGGCATCAGGCTGCGCAGTAAAGCACAGCATGCTCAGGGAAGCTGTGTGCCACAGCCCCTGTGGAGCAGTCTGTGGCTGTGCACACGCTCTGCTTTCATGCTCTGCCTTCCACCAGACTTTGTGTTGAGGGCTTAAAGGCAGCCTGGAACGCACAGTGCAGCCCTGAAACATGCCTCCCCCTCCAGCCCCGGTCTGCTCTGGTGCAGCCCAGGTGTTACCCAGGAGCTGGCAGCCACCTCGGCACTGTCACAAACCCTGAGCCTTGCAGCAGGGCGGGTGTCCTGCCTGCAGCAAAGCCCTGGCTGAGGACACCTGCAGTGAAGGCCCCCACCCTGCTCCCATGCCTTGGGAAGGAGCAAGCCTGCAGCTGCACCCGGCTCCCAGGGTGCCCTGACCACATGGCACTGCAGCGGTGGCTTCTGGGCACAGCAGAAATGCTGCTCGCGGAGGGCAGAACGCACTCCTCAAGGGAGAGAGCTGCAGGTGGGAGTCCCAGGCTCAGCTTCTCGCTGGTCCTCATGGTCTCCTTTCTGCAAAGATGCCAAAGAGGTCCCTTGGCCTTCCCAATTTTGGGTGGATGTGTTTTCTTTTCTATTCCTTTGCTGTTGTTGTTGGCTTCCTTTCTTGTTTGCTCTTCTTTCTTTTCTCTTTTTTTTTTTTTTTTGCCTTTTGTTTTGCTTTCTTGCTTTTATTCCCTTTTGTTGTCTTTCTTTTTGCTTTTTTAGTGCTTCCTTTTTTTTTTTTAATCTGATTTCTTTCTTTTCTTTCCTTTCCTTTTGCTTCTTTTTATTTACTTATCCACTCCCCCTTTTATTTTTGGCTTTCCTTTTTATCAGATATCTTTCTTCAATTTTTTATTTTGCTTTTTTTCCCTCCCTTTTCTGGTTTTCCTTTTTGCTCTTTTTTCCTGCCCTTCCTTTTTTTNNNTTTTTTAATCTTTTTGCTGTCTTTAATACTTTTTTTCTTTCCTTTCTCTCTCACTCTCTCTCTCTTTTTGCTTGCGTTTCTTTTTCCTGCTTTTTTCCTTCTTTCTTTTTGTGTTTTTTTTTTTTTTCTTTCAGCCTTCACTTTTTATCGCCTCTTTTCTTTTTCATCTTTTTTTTTTTTTTCTTTCTTCTCTCCTCTCCTTCCCGCTTTGTCTGGACCGCTCTCTCTCCCCTTCCTCCCCGCAGTCTCTCGCGCCGCCGCCGTACCGCCGAATCCCCGCGTCCCCGCGCGGGGCGGGCGCGGCGGCGGCGGCAGCAAATCAGCGCGGGGCGGCCGGCACATAAGAAGGGCGGGCGGCGGCGGGCGCCGTCCCTCCGGCGGCGGCAGGATGCACCATGAGGAGCTGGCGCCCCTGCAGCGGCCCCGCTACGGCTGTAAGTCGGGGCGGGTCGGGGTCGAGGGCGGCGGGGCGGCTGTTGCTCGCCCCCTCCCGCGCCGGCCTTCTCGGGGCTACGGGGAGGGGGGGGGGCAGCCCCGCCGGCCCGCTGCCGAGCGGCGCTGCCGCTACGCTCCGCTTGCTGTGGGTCCGCTCGCAGCGACCTCCGGCCGGCTTCGAGCAAGTTTTCTGGCTGCTGTGTCACTGTCTTTTTTTTAAGGAATTATTTTACGTTTGGAGCTTTCTGAGCGCGTTGTAGCTGCGGCTCCACGCTGTAACTTGAGTGCTTCAGACCCTGTCTGCAGCTCCGGGTTTTAACTCAGTGCCTCGGTGCTGTGGGTTCCGTGCTGGACTGTGACCGTGGTCTCGGATTGCAGCTGCATCTTTCCCGTTGTAACTTTACAACTTCTGGATTCCATCCTTCAGAATTCTGGACTACAGTTTGCAACTTTGCTTTATGGTTTTGTAACTTTGGATTGGAGCTTTGTAACTTTAAATTAGAACTCGAGTGAGGTGAGAAGCTGTGCCGGTACCAGGTGCTTCCTTTCCGATGAGGTGTGTTTGTTTCCTAAACCAGCATTTATAAAAAGCCCCGAGCACCTTTCCTCCTCCTGCTGCAGGCTCAGCAGTGCTGTGCTGGATCCTGTGCTGCCCATGCTTTGCTTTCTCCTGACTCTTTTGGTCAGAGTGGTGCTGCCATCCCCATAAGAAATGCCTCTGATATTTTAGGCAATGTTAAGAGTGAACATGTAAATCATGTGCGAAACTCACAGCTGCCCTGTGGTGCGATGAGCAGCCTTCCAGGTTTCAGTGTGACAGCTTTTCTTAAAGCTGGTTCTGAAATCTTCCTTGCAGAAGCACAAACTGCTCAGCTGCTCTGGGGCCCACCTCGCTTCTGACTGCAGAAAGTGGGAGAGTGGCACTTGGCAGCAGCACCTGGCAGCATGGCCTTCAGCTCGGAGGGTCCTGCTGAGCACTCCTCTCTGCCTATATCTGCCAGGTGTTGTGGGAAGTGGACCATGCCTGTGGGCTTCATTTCCCATTCCCACTATCCAGTGGATGTCCCAGGGGCTTCAGAAGGTGTCCCGGTGATGTTTTCTGGAGGTCAGCACTGATGAGACTTTCTGGAGAGGATGCTGGAGATGCACACTGTGTCTGCCTTGGTGATGAAATTTCCTTTGAAGCTCATTTCCCACTCACCCCAGCTTGCTTTGCCATTCCCAGTGTGGAAGGGCAGGGGTTGGGCCTGGGAAGACACAGCACTCTGTGCTAGCCAGTGACCTGGCCCTGAGTGGGTGCTTTGTCCCCTTCCCCAATATGTACAGCCTTCCTGGGCGTGGGCGGTGTGCCCTCAGCTGCTGGGGCTCTGCTCCACGGGCCTGGCCTGGCCACTTCTGGGGACCTGTGCATCTGGACAGATGTTACTTGCTGTCTGCTGTAACATCCATTGTGGTCAAAGCAACTCTGACAAGGAGCGGAGGGCCCACCCTTTGTGCCTTGGTTTTTGCCTGTATGCTAAGGGTTGTTGGTTACTGCCTGAGCTGCTCAGGGTATTTTTTTTCTTTTTTTTTTTTTTTTTAAGATTCTCGCGCCCTTATTTGTTGTGGGAAAGAATGACCACATTAGGCGTGCTCAGTGTTTTGAAGATGTGGTCTCATCACAGTATTCTCAGTTCAGAGTTTTTGGTGGGGTGGGGAGGAGCAGTTGATGTCTTAAGCTGTGGCTGTGCTCCTGGTGTTCGTCCTTCAGTCCCAGGGTGCAGGTGGGAGTGGAGGAGAGCATCCTTCCTTTTCTGATGGCATCACCCCTAGAACAATGCCCTCTGCATGCACAGGCTTCAGTGGCTGTTCAAGCACTCAGCTACTTAGCTGAGGTGCTACGTCCTTTTTCTGATGGATTTCTTTAATGTAGGAACCTTGGAGATAATATTCTTTTCAGTGCCTCGAGTGAGGGCAAAGGCTCCTCACATACACTGGATTGATATCTCTAATTAACAACAACAAAAAAAGGGTAAGCTCTATCCTGGTGTCCAGAAAGCCAAATGTTTCATCTGCATTATCTGATGTCTTGTGAAGTCCATCAGTAGTTGTATGTTCTCTGTATGACTGAAATGGCATTTTGGATCCCTGACAAACACAATTCTCTACCCTGAAGGGCACATTTACACTGCCTTCCCTAGAAGAGTTAATCAGTTGTCCAAGTTAGGCTATCAAGCTTCTAAGACTTCTTGCTCTAGCAACCTAGTACTGCTTTAAACATTTAACCTAACTTGGACTTTTGACTTTGGCTTCAGGCTCCTGGCAGAGCTTGTAGGTCACTCTGAGGAGTGTTTTACTATGATGATTTTTGCTAGCAAATATGTGTGTGCCAGTAGCATTTCATTTTGATAGGCAGAGATGCATGCAGATCTCAGGTACATTTTGTAGCCTGATGGAAACCAGCGGGGAAAAAAGTAACCCTGAGCATAAGACCAAATAACACAAAGGGAGAGTGATTGGGAAGATCTCCCTAACTTAAGCGCTAGCTTTGTGTTTTGAGTTTTGCTGATGTAGTTACTAAAAGATGCGCATCTGGAAAAAATCCTTATAGCTGATCATTTTCATCTTTGGAGCCAGGAAATAGCTGAATGAAACCAAGCAAGAGGATCCGTTTCTGGTGCTAGTTCAGTGTGAACACTGTGCATTGGAGAAACAGCCTCAGAACAAAGCCTTTGGGCCTTTTAGACTTCTACTGCCAAAACTTTGTGGCTTCATGCACCACTCATTGAAAGGTGTCTCCAATTCTGCATGCTGTCAATTACTTTACAAAAAATAAAATAAAAAGATGTAAAAGCTTTTCTTTGCTCCAGCACTGGGTCTGTCAGATGTTTGTGTCCAGGACAAACTCAAGTGAGATCACGTAAGTAAGAAGGAAGTAGCTCATACAGCAGAAACTGTGTTAACAGGCTCACTGCAGCTGAATTTATGTAGCTGGTTTCCAGTCTGGCTACAGCTGTTGCCTGGCTTATTTCTCAGTCCCAGCACAATTGATTGTAGAGTTTCACCAAATTGTGGAGATCTGGGAATAAAACTCAAGGTACAAGCTGTTTCTACAATGAAAATACTTGGTGTCATTGAAGATAGTGAAGAAAAATGCCTCCCAGATTAACTAAACATAAAGTTTGGAACATATGACAACAAATCATGCAGCATTGTATCCTTGAGAAAAAACACTTTTTCTAGTGTTTTAAGGTTCCTTATAGCTTGGTCTCTCTGAAACCTGAGTGAAGTAACAAATAGGAATATTTTGTAAGAAACGCCTGAATGGCTTCCTGACACTTCCAGAATGTAATACAGCTACAGCGAGTGAGGCTGTCGATGTCTGGATTTGCAAAGGATTTCAGGCATTTATGTGCTCAGAGTTTCTGAGTTAATGTTCCTGGGTTAGTGAGCCCAGGTCCCTGTATGCTAAGCAGAGGGGAAACTAGGCGTGTCATCATCACCAAACTTGTTGAAAAGGAACTGTGAAGAAATCTGCCAGAAAGGAATATCACACAGGCTTGTCCCAGAGTTTTGTTTCTCCTCTGAACTGAAGCAGGGGTTCTGCAACTGTCAGTAGCTTCCAGCTTGTCTCATGGTGACAAGCACTTGGAGGAGCATTCATCTTTCCTGCTGAAGATGGGCAGCCAGCACACGGGGCTGGGATGGGTGTGTACAGGGTAGGCTTGTCCTTGGCATCCAGCAATGAGGGGTGGTGGTGGTGCTACTGGTCTCTGCCTAGTGCTAGGAGTTAGGAGACGAGACAAACAAGCAGCACGAAGCTTTGAGAGCTGCCTTGCCTGTGGAGATAGGCAGGGCAAACCCCAAGTGAAACGTGGCCTACGCCTCTCTGTGAAACTGCACCTTAATTCAGCAGGATGCAAAAGCTTGCAAAGCAGTGGCTTTCAGAAAAGTGTTTAATGTGAGAACCTATGAATTCGTCTGCATGAAGGGCAGGGAAACAAATGGCTACTTTTTCAACTGGATAGGAAAAAAAATCTTTTGGTAAATGTTCCATAGGATTTTCTTAAATGAAAACAGATGGGATTTTAAAGCTTGGGAAAAAAAAAAAAGCTTAACTGTATCCTATGCATATATGTTCTTCTGGGTGTATGCTTTCTGTAGTACTTGTGGCTCATGAGAACACTTCTGTTTTTTTATTGATGGGTGTAATTTGGCAACCAAATACACTGTTTATCTCTTCTACTCTTTTGTATGTTGCTAATAATTAAACTGCTGAATGAGAACTCGAGAAGTTTAACTGCTTTGTTTAACCGAGTGCACATAATTCATTCGGTAGGAGTGGTTCTCTGTGTGCCTTTTGTGCAAGGGCTCATCTCCTCCGAAGTCTCCTGGTAAAGAAAGGCGTGAGCTATGTTACAGCATGCTTACAGCTACTTGAATGCTGTTGAAACAGGAAATATTAATATTGCTCTGGAAGCAGGTTTTATGGCACACATGAGTGTGCTAGATTGAGTCCAGCCAACACTGGAGGCAGTGATTAGGTAGCTTGCAGATTTGTTATAAGTGGTGTTTAGGTTACATGGTTGATCTAGCTCAAGATTTGCTTGTTACTGTTGCTGGATCAAGTCATCTGTGAGTTAGTAGGAATAATCCGAGTTGTACTGTGGGAAATGAAGGCCTGACGGTGATCGGCAGGGCTGGCGGGTCATACTTCAACAGAATGATAAGCGAGCTGGGCTCTGCTCCCCGCAGGAAATGATTAACCTAACCTGTTTGCTCCACTACTGAGGCTGTTTTGGCAATTTTTTTTGAACAGGTGTCATTGAATCACTGTGGACATGAGCTGCAGGCAGGAGAGAGAGGAAGTGGTGCCCACTATGTGACACGGTGGGGAGGAGTGCCTGCTGCAGGTGCCATGCTCTGGGTGCAGCCAGATGGGCTGGGCCGTGAGCTGGGCCTGCACAGCGCTCTGGTGGATTGGCAGTTCCTGCGCTTCCGTGCTTGTGCCTCAGAAACCACAGACATCCTCAGCAGGGTGCCAGTGCTCTGAGGGAGTGCCCACAGGAAGTGTCTGCCTCTGTCAGAGCTGGGGGAGGGGAGGTGCAGGGGGACGGGGATTCCAGTCTGAGGGGCAGTGGGCTGGCAGAGGTGGGCAGTGCCTGCGGGGTGGGACATGGGGAGGATAAGGAGGGGGCCACTGTCCCTGGATGTCTATGGAGCAGAGAAGAGGGATGCTTTGGTTTGGAGATCCATTTTCCTGCTACCCCTCAAGGGAGATAGTCAGGTGGTGTTCCTACAAACTCTGCAGGGTCTCCTTTTCCTCCGAAACAGGTTTTGAAATGCTGAAGAAAATAAACAGTCATTAAGAACTTGTGTTGATGGCTGACTTAAGCGTTAAATTAAATTGCTGTTTTGTTCAACTGAGTGTGTGTTAGCAAGAAACCTACCTGAAGGAATCGTGTTAGTGCTGTCCTTATCACTCACTGCTCAAGTTCAGAGGTTGGCCAAGTGCAAATCATTAGGGAGGCAGATCTGAGCAGGCCTCATGGCTCTGACTCACATCCATGGGCAAACAACTGCCAGCCCGAGGAGCTGCTGCCTCCAGGCATGGAGCTGACAGGGATTGCAGTTCTCACCTCAGGAGCTTCTCCTGGCCTGGATATAGCAGGCTGAGCAGTGTGTGCCTTCAGCAAAAGCAGGCAATAAGGGACGTGCCTTCTGCCTGTCCTCCCCTGTGGACGTTGACCTGCTCCATTCAAAGTGCTGTGCCTTCGAGCAAGGAATTTAAACTGGCTCACCTGGCTCCAAAATCTGAGAGGATATTCAGGCTGGGAAATGGGTAGCTGTGCATCCTTTGCCAGCTGTTCCACCTGAAAATTGAGGGTGTCCTCCTGCAGTGGTGCTTACTTTGTAGAGCTGCTCAGTACGTTGGCTGTGTCTGCAGGATGGGAGCCTCACAGCAGCTGGGAGCCCAGCACAGATCATTATTGGGGAGGTGAAGAGGGAAAAGCCCGAAGTATGCACAGAAATGTGTTCCTTTCAAACAATCACTCTTCTGCAGGGTCAAAGGCTGGTGAATGCTTTACTTGTGTTTCTACAGAGGTGTTTCAAAGGTGTTTTGAGGAACTGTAGCTAAGCACAGGGGATACCTGTGCCTGGAAGTCCAGTTCAAGTGCTTAGAAACAAGATAAAATGCTTGGAAACTAAAGGGCACATGCTAGCTTTGCTGAGAATGTGATCCTGTATCTATGGCCAATGTCTTTCATAAGAGAAACCGCTGTTTTGAACCACTGTTAATCACACTGGGATCACACTGTAGACTTTTGCAGAGGGTTAGCTTTCTGCATAGCCCAGACTTGCTGGGTGCCTCCAGCCACTCTGCTGGCTGCCTCTCAGCGATGTGGTGGCATGGAGACCCAGCCTGTGGGATGGCTGATTGCTCCTTACAGAGCTGATTTGCCAGGCCGAGTTTCCAGTCCCTTGGTGGCTGTGGTGACACAGCTGCTCATGCTCAGGATGGGGAGCATTTACAGCCAGGTGGGACTGCAGCAGCCAGGATCTAAATGAGTTTAAATTGCTCTGGAACCGCACCCTGAAGCTGTGGTTTTGTGTGCTTTCAGTCAGCTCTGCTGGTGTGAGAGGCAGCCTCGACTCCTTCCATGAGGTTTTCTTTGGCTGGGTGAGGTCCCTGGCCTGGCTTGCAGCATAAATCCGCAGTCAGTTCTGCCAGGTTGACAGCTCATCTGGAGCAGGACAAGCGCAAGGAGCAGGTCAAGCTAATTTAAACTGTGTCACTGCTGCACGTAGTGGTGAAACATGTTTGGGGAAGTTAGTCTGCAAAGGGGCAGTGTACACAGGGTGCGCAGGGGAGCCCCAGGCACATAGGGTGAGCATCACCCCCCTTCTGAGTGGCTCTGCTGCAGTGCCACTGCCAGCTCAGTACCCCATCCGCCTGCCAGGACAGGACTTCTCTCTGCTCTCCTATGGCCAAAGCAGTTTTGAATTACAGACTTTTTTTTTTGAGGGAATGTGGTCTCACACACCATAGTTTCACAAAGCTGCAGTTGTTACTAAAGGTGTTGCAGTGCTCACCAGGCACTGCTGCAGGAAACTGTCTAAACATTTGAGTAGTTGAACAAGAAAGGAAAAAAATGCTTCTTGTACAAAAAATAAGATCCAGCATGATTTTCCAACCATTTCCTGCTTGTAAAGTTATTCTGGAGTTGCAGGGCCTCAGAACTGTGGGGGTGAGAAATGGCTTGTGGTATGTACTGCTTATTTCTGGGATTTTTAGCTTTTTCAGGCCCACTGATTTACCCAATCAAAATGGCTGGCCTCTGTTCAGTAGTAAACAAGGCTTAAATTCCTTATGTTCTCAATACAGTGTAGCAGAAGAAATAATGCACTGAAATATCAGCCTGGTTGTGTGGCAGTGCAACCTGAAAAGAAAACAAAAGTGCACTGGGAAGAACAGCAATTATGCTTAGATTAATCTGGGATAGAGTGTTTACCCAAGAAAAATGTTTGGCTTTTTTTTTTTTTTTTTTTTTTTTTTTTTTTTT
>WBMW01006025.1:172805-255091 GCA_013396635.1 Penelope pileata
TGGGGGGGGGGGGCAGCAGGGGGATGGGAAGAGAAATGCTAGATTGAAGAACTTCATAATGTAATAAAGTGAATTAGTCTACTGTCTCAGGCAAAACTGTCCTCCAAATTCACAGCTGTGGTAGGTTTTGGTTGCTTTCAGTGTTATCTTCTGTACGGAGCGCTTGAGATTCAGGACTAGGTTGTAATTGACTGAATTTCCGTAACTGGATCCATAGAAGTTCAAGGTCATTTGGTTTTATGGTTGAGACATATTCAAGATGCTTGTGATTATGTTCTTTGAAAAAGTCTATAGAAGGCTGTCCTGACCAGAAACTTTTGATTTTTCTGCCAAAGAGATGTCTTGCAGCACAACAGACCTATAGGTATTAAAAACCCTAATAGAACTTCTGTAATATGTATTTGTTCTTGTAAAAAATGGTTTTTCCTCAGTGACTTACTGAATGATCTCTGTTCAGTTAGTTGGCATATTTTCCTCTGCACAGTTAGTAAATTGTTGCATTAGACACCTGTGATTTAGTATTTGAGAGCAGAGGCTCAGAAGGAAACTCCTGCCTCTGTAGCTCTGGGAAGTGTTTCTCCAATAACTGTGCATGTAAACCTGTCCACATACTTTCTAGCTGCCTGGTAATGCTGTTAGTTCAGGCAGCAGTGAACCTGGCTAGAGAGAATGGCCACATCAGAGACCTGCTCCTGTTAGGACTGACTGGTGTCCTGTATGCTGGGGTAACCCTGGAAGCAACCACTAAGCCAAGCTGCCCTGGACAGAGTCAGTCCTGGCTACTTGAAAGTACAGATTTTACCAGAAATAAAAGGTGAAGCTGAATTTATTGGCCTAGTACGTTCCAGTTGTGAGAGCACACGACAATTTAATCCTATAACCTAAGGTTTTGAGAGACACCTTGGCCATCTAAAATTCTTTCAATTCATTGAAGCTAGAGCACTGAAATGTGATGGCAAATACTTCAGAGATCTTCCTGGTACAGACAGCCATAGGTGTGTAGCTGCCTGGAGTCTGTTAGTCACTGTATTCATACCTGGCTCTGATTTCACCAGAGCAAAGCATTACTCTGGAGGTTTTGTGTGAGAGGCTCTTGGCTTTTGTTTTAGTGTTCTTTGAGTTGTTAAAGCATGACTATTAAATGCTTTTCGGTTCTGGAGATATGGGGATAGACTTTAGCAGAGGAGGCAGGAAGACGTGAGGAGAGGACACAAAATCTGCAGAACTTGTTGCAGTGGACTTGATCATGTCCTCGCCTACTGCAGGGCAGTATGCCAGCCTTTCTGTATTGACGCCTGCTTTACACAGCTCTTGGGATAGCGCATAGCTGTGACTGTGAAATGAAATTTAAATGTTTAACCCGTGCTGCTAGCATTTGATTGTAGTCTGTCACGTATCTCTTCCCCTATTCCAAAAGTTTGCTAACTCTTCTCTGTTGTTGTAAGAGGATTTTGTTCTTTCCATCCTATGTCCTGTGTTGGTCACTTTTGTGGTGCCAAAAGTTATTGTCTTCCTTGCTCATTTCTCACTTACTATAGGAAAATGTCTTTGGTGGCAGGAAACTGAGAGGAATTAGCACTGACAAAGAAGATTCTCTTCTTTACCTTCTTCAGTATGTCTTTTGGTATGTCTGTGGCAAATGCCTGGTTAAAGGGCCTGCCTGCTACAAGTAGCCATGTGCTATTCTTGAACTATTGCTGGCAGTCATATGTCTGTGCAAATGAATAACCAGGAAGCCTTAAATGCTGCTGTATGATTTACAATTTTTTTTCCCACCCTGGGTTTTTAAAGAATATAAACTGTCTGTTTTGGAAATTGTTATCCCAAAACAACTTGGAATTGTCTTGTAAATTATTCTATAACTTTGCATTTGGAAATTAAAACAAATTTTACTTTTCCTCCCATGCTCTATGATTATAGGAGGTTCAAATGAGGTAGTTTGAAAGTCATTGCAAATTGGACCTGTAAAACACCTCGTTTACTGTCATCAAGTATAGAGATAATGATGTGAAAAATCCAGTAAACTCAGTGTTGATGCAGGTTACCTCTGTGACCCTGGGACCTTCAAAATCCTTGTCATGTTTATAATGAGAGGGTTAACTCTGAACTTGGACAACATTTGCATAGCTAGCACCTCTAGAACTCATGAAATTATTGTGTAAACTGAACAAATGGAACCTGGAGTTCTGAATCTCTTTCCAGGCACTGTTAGTTGTTTAAGATCATGGCTCCTATGCACCTGATTTGGTCACAGATTTCAGTAACTCTATTGCAGCTTCAGAGCCAGCAATCGTATTTCTGATAGGTCACTCAGTATACAACATGAAAGCATTAAAACCTTCTGTATTTAATGCTGAGTCAAACTGGAGAACATTTCTTGGAACATGTCATCTGTAGGTTCATGTGGCACTTCGGGGTACATTGGCAACCTGGTGGTTGAATGTTTAAAACTTGAAGTATTTTATAACAGCTGAAGTGGATGTCTTGCATCAGAAGGAGTTTTTGCAATCCCCAGACCTGAAACAAATCTAGTCCTTGCTATAATCTTGTCTGCTCTCTGTGGAGGTGCTACACGATACAGAAATATTTCAGACTGAGGGTGAACACAGCTGCAATATGTCAGTTCATAGAAGATGCTGGACTCTAAACTCAGAATACTCCATGTAAACAGGCTTCAGGTGGGAAATGTGTGGAAGGATAATATATAAGAAGCTTCTTGTAGAATGCCACTTTTTTTCTCATTGAATCAACTGAAGTAATTGTGGGAAGAATTTGCTTAGACAATTGTTGCATCATATTGAGTGCCATAATAAGTCTATTTGTTCACGTTTGTTGAAAATTAGGTGTGACAATTGAAGCTTTAATGCTGCTAGTTGCCCATACAGTGTTTCCTACGTACTCTTTCTTCAGTGTTTTTCCATGAAGGAATCTCTGTAATGAGGGAATCTGACTAAGCAATCTTCTGTATGTATTAACTGCTGGCTAATGGGGTGGCAACATCTTAAATGAGCTGAAATAAAAAGCTTTTAGCTAATATTTGTCTATATATTCATAACATTCTCTCTTTGAGGGAATACTTGATGTTTTTCTCTGAATTTCAAATCCCAAACCCCCAAACTGATAAATTGAATCATAAGATGTGATTTTAAATGTATTTTTCTTGTATAGCTGTAATGTTAAACATGTGCCTTGTTCTGTGTCATTTAGATCTTTTCAGCAGTAACACTTTGAGTCTGTCCAGATCCTGCTTGGTCATAACAGTGAGCTGGAGGTCTCCAGTGGAACCACAATCCTGTTCACTCTGTTCCCATAACATCATTTACTAATAGCAGTATTTCTTCCTTCCAGTTCAGTGCTATCAAGAAGATATTGATGGAGCGGAATGTATTTATTTCATAATTCTTTCTGGTCTTCTGACAGATATGTGCCTTGTTAGGTAAAGAGACTTGAGTTTTCTGTCTTCAAATCAAAATCATTTGTGTGTCGAACTTTGTGTGGATGGGCATACCCAAAGGGTTTGTTTGAAAATGTGGAAAGCTATATGCTGGGGCCTATTGTCCAAGACTGAAGCCTTTGCTAAGCAAATACTATAGCTGAGTAAACTTTAAGGATCCATGATCTTGAAAGTCTTCAAATTAGTTTTCTGTGCAGTTTGATCCTGGTGCCACCTCTATCTTGCAGGATATCATTACTGTTACTAAAAGTGTCTGCAAGAGCTTATTTGATGTGGTATCGCTGTTGCTTTGAAGCCAGTTTGTGCTGGAGGGAGAAAGCACAAAATGGGTCTTATCAGAAGGTGGTGTTGCAACAGACTCCTCCCAGCATAAGTATGGTAGGTGCTGGCACACCTCATGCTCTGCTCTTTTGGAGCTCATGTGTTCAGTCCAGTAGCAGATGCTTTGACACTGTCAGTAAAAAAGCCTTACTTTCTAACATGTGAGCTGCTGATACAGTATCTCTTCTAGAAAAGTTTTGGGTTTTACACTTTTCAGCCTCTACCAGTTACTTCTCCACTCTTGCCCTTTTCTCTCATTGCTGGAAGGTTCCCTAAGCAGAACAACTATAGCAGTCCTGTGATATCTGTCATTACCTTCACCCACCCTCTGAGTCAATCTTCACAGATAATTTTAATGAAGAATTTGAGGTTGGCCAGGACTGCTCGATCTGGTATGCCCTTGTTGAGGGCTTGAGATTCAGGACTAGGTTGTGAAGTACTAGAGTTATTCAGGTAAGTTGCTAGACTGATGTTTATCAAGTGAATATTGTGGCTTTTCACTCCTACTTTCAGATAAGCTGCCTTTTTTTGTTGCTTCATTTATGGCTGTGGAAACTTGTGTTCGGAGCCAGAGGTGAATGGTGAGAGCAGCTAAGTGTGGGAGCTGGGAGGAGCTGGAAATGGGAGCTGCACAGCTTTTGAGGGGGACCAAGATCAGATCCAATACCAGCTGTCAGGGCCATAACATTTTAGGGCAGTTAGGCTGGGCTTCTCTGATGGATGGCTCTTGTCATCATCCATGGGTCTTGCACCTCTGGGTAAGCAATGCGGTCTGAAAGCTGGTCCCAGAGCTTGCTGCCATAGGTAACGAAGTGGTGTGTTGAACTTCAGCATGTGGATCACTGATACTTCACCCTTGTTCCAGGAAGCCAGGACTCCTCTCCAGCAGAACAATGTCAGGGCATGGGGTCAGCCTGTCCTGGACGTGCTGATGATGATGTTGGCAGGAGTAGTAGCAGAGCTCCACAGCCAGTTTACCATGCTGAGTGCTTTGTGGCTTGCATCTCAAGTTTGCCTCCACATTAATGCTTCAGTTCATAATGAGTGATAACCTGATTACAGTATTTGAGAGCTCATTTTAGAGTGAGTCATGTTTATTGGAGATACCAGACTTGAAAGAGACTCAGAGCAAGACACTTATTTGTTTTATCAGTTCACGAAACTTCTGGGTAATTAGAAAGAGCCATCTTAAAAGCAAAGGAAGATGAGAGATATCAGTGCTCGTGGTGATTAAAACTGAAACTACAGTGCTCAACGCAGCTATATGATAAGTTAACAAATGTGTGGTAGCATCAGTCCAAAACGTGGGTGAGTAGTGTCATTTCTTTTGTCCTCAGTAAGAGTGTGCTCTGTGTACGCCTGCTTGGCAACATGGGTCATTGATGGGCTGAAGTAAAAGGGTCCATCCTGCACATGGTCTCCTTCTGGAGGAGAAAGTGTTGTAAATATCATTAGTGTGCTGTGAAGTGAAAGTGATCTACTGTGACTCCGTTTTTCTCATTTACTTCAAATAGATGGGATCACTTCCCATTTATTTCCTTAGGTTCAACTTTCAGTGTATGCATGGTCTCATAAAGCAGTTTCTTTCTTTATTCACATTGCTCATATTGTCTCAGGAAGGTGGTTACCCACTAAACAAGGCAGTTGCATCAAGGAAATGATGACAACTTGTTCATGTCTTGCGTGATCTGTGTGACAGTTCAACTAATGTGTTGAACAGCGCATTTGGAGAAGAGAGGGTCTGTGTTTTTTTACTGAGGATGTTTTTTGTTCTCAGCTCAAGGGATGCTGCAGAAAGCGGTTGTCCCAGCCCTGTGTTTCTGTCCCCACCCTGTGCTTGCGTGAGCATGGCTGCAGTTGTGCAGCCACTCAGATCAGAGATCTGATCCTCCCACAAGCAAACCTTTTCCACAAGTCTTGTTTTTCAGCAAGGTCTGCTCCTTGTTCTGCTTCACAAATGCAACCATAGATTATTAGCTCTGGCATAGACTGGGAATACGTGGCTGGGAAACAGTACGGAAACGTCGAGGTCTGACCCTGCAGGTGATTGGGCCACACAGTCATTTGCTCACTTTCTGCCCCAGTGGAATGGGGGAGAGAATTAGGAGAAAACACAGTAGAACTCTTGAGTTGAGATTAAAAACTATTTGCTAGGGCAGAGGAGGAAGTAAAAGAAATAACAGTAATGATAATGACATACATATATATAATACATAAAAACAAAAAATAAAGCAATGACTCACCACCTGCAGACTGATGCCCACCCAGTTCTCAAGCAGCAAGCCCCCACAGGCCAGCTTCCCTCAGTTCTGTAGTTTTTTCACTGTGATGTCATATGGTATGGAATAGCCTTTTGGCCAGTTTAGGTCAGCTGTCCTGGTCTTATTCCCTCCCAGCTCCTTTTTGTCTCCCCCAGCCCCTTGCAGGCAGGGCAGTATGAGAAGCTGAGAAACTGAAATGTCCTTGGCTCTGTACAGCACTGCTCAGCAACAACTGAAACATCGGTGTGTTATTGGCACTGTTTTCTTCCTAAAACCAAAACATAGCACCATACCAGACTATTAGAAAAACCAACTTCTGCACCAGCTGAAAGTAAGACAAAGAGTATGACAAACTTCTGGCAGCCACCAGCAAAAATAGGGTATCATTTTGGTAACTGGATTTTACTGAAGGAAGCCTTCAAAAGCCTCATGCTATGATTGAAACTCAGCCAGAATTCAGTAGTACTGTGCTGTACAGTAGTACCGCACTGCTGCTGGAAACATTTGAACTTGTGGAAGGATTTAAATTTGCTCACAGAGGACCTGTGTTCCTTACAAAGAAAGAGACTAGTCATAGGGTAGTTAATGATCAGAGATGTTTTCAGCTGGCCATGTGCAAAGACTCATCCTTAATAGGCTCCTTAGTGGGAGGTGGTGTTGTTCAGTAGTAAGAAGGGGGTATGAATACCACAGCTCCTTCATTTAGTTACAGCCTTTATCACAGGGCCCATCAGTGAGACAGCTCACTGTCGCTGTTTAACAGCTTGCTGAAACTGCCGCTAGCTGCCAAGTTGCCCTTGAGACATATTTGCAGTGTGCTATTTCCATCTCTGCTGCTGAGATTGTGCTTAGCAAGGGGCTGCTCCATCCACTGCTCTCTTCGGGAGTCCCCAAACTCCTCTGAGTATGTGTAAACTGAAACTGTCAGCCCCCAGCCATAGCCCTACCTGTTTGAGAGCTGCTGCCTGTCTCCAAACCAGGTGGTGGACAACGTGTAATACCTGCTTGGTCTGAGCATGTGGAACTTGAGGCATTCACAGTACAAGAAAAGAGCACCTCCTTGGTGATCTGAATGTTTGTGCGACAAAAAAGGCGTCTCTTTTTGGAAGAAAAGTAATGATTTTATTTTCACTGCTTTGCTTAGGCTTTCAGTGAAACTGCTCTAAATTGTCCCTGACTTGTGTGTAACTTGATATGGGTCTCTATTTGCAGCTATTGTGGATGATGAAAGGCTTTCAGCGGAGGAAATGGATGAAAGAAGGCGTCAGAACATTGCTTATGAGTACCTCTGCCACTTAGAGGAAGCAAAAAGGTGAGTAAATGAAAGTACTCTCACATCTGGCCTTTAAATGTGTACGTTCAGGCCTGCTGTGTTCTGCTGAGATATTTAAAACACTTATTGGATTTCTTGGATTAACTTACTGAAACACTACAAATCTCAATGTTATAAGAAACAAATGCCCAATATGAAAAGCTTCCTCAATGAAAGAGTTAAATAAACAAGAATATCTCTTCACAGTTGCTGTGGTGACCAGTTTCAATGAAAGCAAGGGCGGGCTGGATGTTAAACCCTAGGGCTGTGGTTTTACAAGAAGCTGAGTCAGTCTTACGTGACTTACTGGGGAAATGCTTCTGGTCCTAGCTACGTGGCCCTACTCCCTTCTTGGTATCTGTGCTTTTGTGGAGAGACTTGGCTTGCTAAGATGGCAGAAGATCACCTAGAATCTTACTGGGTTAATGATCCATATCAGCTGGGTGGTTCAGTGGTAGTGTGTAGCAAGTGGAGGCAGAGAGGTAAGAGAAGGACTCTGCTCTTCCTTTAGCTTCTCTAACCTGTTGGTCACATTAACTTCTCTTTTGAAGTGGCAGCCAGCGATGAAGCACTGATTTGCAAGGACAAAGGGATTTTATTACTCTTATGCACTTATACTACCATACGTATACTTTATTCTCAAGTCACATTCAGCAATGTTTTTGTAATTTTGAAGTAGCTAGAACTGGTTCTCTTATCATTTGTAAAAACATATTTCTCACTCAGTGCCTTGTGAGAACTTTTCAAAGAAGCCTGCTGTGCTCCATTGCTCATGTGAGGCGCTGTTGGTTACCATCCCGCTTCTGTTCTGCATTTGTTGATCATGTTTTTATTCTTAATCTTCAGTTGGGTGACTTTCCTAGAAATTTCTGTATGCAAAAGGAAACTTGTACACTGATAATTAGAAATACAAGATATAAAATCTGGGAAACCTCAGTGTGATGACAAATCATGGGATCCTTAGAATGGAGCAACCCAGGGTACCTCAGTCAGGAATCAATGACATGAGTGTGCTGGGCTTTACGTCCACACTGCTCCCCTCCATCACTGCCTGGCACTGTCAGTTGCCTTTCTTGCAGTTATGGGGCAGCTAGCTGCTGTTTACCTTGTCCTAAGGGCGTCATTGTAAAAATCAGCCTGCCTTCGTCTTCCTATTCATTGCATCTTGCCACTTACTGTAGCAAGCATTGCCTCCTTTGCTCTTTCTTCCTCTTTCCACTGCAGGGTGGTTCCCCTGTTTGCATGTTTAAAGCAACAGTCCTTTCTGGCAGCAGTGTGACACTTCCCTGCTCTGTGCACTCCTGTTGCCTCCATTGTGCAGTTGCAAGAGATTGCACTGGTCAGCTGAGTCAGCTGGCTACGCTGGCAGAAATTTTGCAGCTCTTCTGCTGAGGTAGTTTTCTAGTGGTTTAGAGAGCTGAATAGTCTGATCAAGGGGTCAGAAGAGAATCAGTGCTGCCAGGAGGAAGGGGATGGGGTGCATCAGGACTGCACCTTGCATGCTGAGAGAAGGGTCAGCTTCACCCACCTCAGGAAACCTCACTCTGACTGAAGCTTTGATTTTACTCAGGGTTCCTCATCTATTTGTTGCCACTCCACAGCCTACTGACTTTTGTCGACATATTAATATAAATCTACAATCTATCCTTATCTCTACTATTATTATTATTACTAATTTCTCTTCCTTATTTTTCTTCTTCCTCATTTCCCAGGACCATTTATCACTTCATATTACCTCCTTCTTCACCTGTAAAAACCCTTGAAACTTCGTGGGGAAATGTGATGTTGTTTTTGCAATTAGATTAGCATCGGCTCTGAGTAACCCCCCTCCTCTGCCTTTTATGTTCATTGCAATTCATGGTGCTAGTGGTTTTCCAGACACATCTTTAGCTCTGCCAGCAGGTGATAGGGCTCACAGCAAACACTCAGCCAGTAACTCCCAGGGCTGTTAGGTACCTGGAAGCATTTCTGGATCTCAGTTTTTGGGATGTTGATGTTAATTGCCAGTGATGTGTGAGGTGTGTATGGGTGCAGCAGTAAAAGAGACCTTGTGGTTCCTTGGCCAGGTACTGCTGAGGAGAAATGCTGTCCTGGGTTGAGCTAATGCAGCGGTGCAATGCTGCTGAGTGTCCTCCTGTGTATGGTGATGAGCTGGCAGGAAATCCAACTTTTCTTGAAAAAGACAAGTGGAGTAACTGTTCCCTGACAGTGGTTTGAATCCATTGATAACACAGGGTGATGGCTGCCTAAGCAAGCAGGATTGCATGGGGATGAGAAAGTGATGCTGGTGGTGATGGAGGCTCTGGGATTCTATCAGATGGACAGAGCAGCTGCGGAGGAACAGAGTGAGGGATGCTCTTCCCTTCCCTGCAAGCTTCTACTGGGTAATCCAGTTGCATCAGGAGACTTCATCCTGAGAGAAGCTCTCACTAATGTGGAAACACCCCAGCAACATGTGTGTATGAAAACTTGCAGAAATGAACAGGAGCACCAGTATCTCAGAGCTGTGCATCTCCTAGCCCTCCTCACCCACAGGCAATCATGAATTGCAGCTTGCAGCCATCAGGGAAAAGCTGGGGTGTGAAGGTGCTCATCTGCTGACCTAGTGAAAGAGCAGTGGGAGAAAGCGCCATGCTGCTTCTCACTGCAGCCATTGTCCTCCGAGTGCTTTATCAAGGGTGAAATGCTCTGATGTGCAGCATCTCTTCTCCAGCAGTTGCAGTGTTCTCCTTGTAACAGAGCCTGAACAAACCCAGGGTTCTGGAAAGCAAGATATGAGCCTCAGAGGAAGTAGCAGGGCTGTAATTCAAACTGCTGCAAAATGGCACTGGAGCACACTTGGAGGCTTGGGTGCAGGCTGCCTTGACAGGATAAGGGGTTCACGTGCTTCAGGTACAGCTTGAGCCAATGGAGCAGCATCTGCACATCCCCAGTATTGCTGGTGCTGGTGGGACTGGCAGAGCAGGGCAGTGGGTGGAGGAGGCAGGATGGTGCTTCTGGCCCCGAGCTGTGAGACTGCACAGAGCTGCAGCCATTGCCTTCCTGAGTGAAACATGGGAAAGGGAGCTGTATCTCTTACGTGTTAATACTTGATGTCTATCTACAGTTACAAGCTTTTTTTCTTTGCATTCTATAAAACTTGAAAACTTGAATGCAAGGAGAGTCATCGTTTAGTATTTAGGGCTCTATAGATAGAAATGACAATAAATTGAAATCAGTAAAACAAGACATTTATCTCCGTTCACTTGGCAACTGCTGAAACACCTAAGTAGCATTGTGCAAACTGTGGGTTTTGGCCCATATTGAAGATGAATAAATACTGAAGTAAGCAATAAATAACAAAAGACAGGGGCAAGGCATGGCTTTATACACAATACTGAGGCAGGAGCTATGCTCTCTGGCCGTATTCGTAATCAAAATATTGTTTTATAGCAACTCTGCATTTCAAAATGCCAGAGTTAATTAAAATGGTGAATGTGTACTTTCAGCTGCATCTTAGATCTCTGTTTGCACACTTACTTCCTGTAAGTAGCTTTAATAAAAACTTTCCAAGTTCAACATGAAAGAAGAATCCTGCTGCTGATAGCTGTTGCTTCTGCAAATAGTACCTTCAGTGCTAGGTACAGTATCTGTTATATGTACACAGCATAGGAAATTGATTCTAAACACAATCAGGAGGCTTGTAATATCTGTAGAGATCAGTAATGTTTGCAAAGGGTGCTACATTTCATACTGGAAAAAAACTTATTCTTTAAGGTTGTTGGTCCCTTTCTGCCTTAAATCGCACACTTGAGGACAAATAAAGGTTTTCATTGTTCATAGGTCATTGGATTTATTACCTTTGTATTTAAGGAATGTTTTTTACATATTAAAAATGTAGATGAAAAATGGACAGTCTCCAGTATATTTACACTCCTAAGAAGAGTGAAAGCAAGAATAAGCGGTCAGGAGTAGGGATTTTCTTCCTTTGAGTGACTTATACATGAATGCCTCATGAGAATCTCACCAGTAGTTATGTGAATACACTTGCAGTATCATCCGGGAAATTTTTCCTTTAAGCGATAGAGCTTTGAGGTAGATCATGAGTGACAGCTGTGCCACATGCCCTACTGCCTTATTGGTTAAGGCAAATTGTAACAGATAAAACTTATCACAATCCTCCTTTCCAAAGATTACCTCTGTGATGCCCAAATTCTACCTCAAGTTCAGCTTTTGCTGTTGCTTGTCTCTTTGCAGTTACATAGTTACCTCTCTATGAACGATAATATGGATTTGAGGGTCTTAAAACTGTTATTGAAGCTTTGGCAATAATGCAAATGGAGTTTACAGTAAAAGTGTTGTGGCTGGTTAGGGTTATAATCACCATAATTAAGCAGGCACTATTTCTCTTGGCTTCTTGGAAATTATACCTTCTAACGCTAAGCTTGAATTTGAACTGTGGGATGCCTCACTCTACTCATTCTGCATCTCCGCATGAAACTGAACACTGTTTTGCAGTATCTACTGCAATTTCACAGTCATAACTGCGAGCATTTTATTTCCTTCTTTACTTTTTTACTCATCCATTCACCAGGACAAGAACTTGTGTGAGGCATTGAAATTAGAGGACAATGAAGACAGTGAAGGAAAACTATCCTGGGGATTTCTTTTGAGAGATTTGGAAATGGAATCAGATGAGAATGAGGATTTATTTTTACAATAGGAAATTGAACAATCTATTTTAGGTTTCAAAACCTGCTTCCTTCATCATACTGGGTTTTCTTAAATTGGCTTACATTGGCTATTTGCAGTATTGGTCAGCGATGGGATCACAGTTGGAAGCTGCTGTGTGAAAATGCACATGCAGTTTAATATGCTTAAAAGGTCAAGCCCTGAAGTGCTTAACTGGTTCAGTTAAAGCTAACACTTCTGCGGTACCATAACACCACTAAGCTCCAGATGCTCCATTTTTTAGGACTGAGGAACGTGGGGTTTTGCTTTGGAGCCCACCCTGTTCCTTGGGGATAGCCTATGAAGGCTTGGTACAAGAACTGAGCTGGCCAGGCTGCCTGCTGCCACTTCTCCATGTTCGAGTAGCAGCACCTGTCCAGCCCTGGGAGCTCATGGGTGAATCAGAGCAACTCAAACATTGTTTTTAGTCTATTTCTTTCTGACTACAGAAAATCTTTAAAGCTATGTGCTTGGAGGTAAATGTGGGAAACTGTAATACGACTGTACAACTAGCTGACTGTAAGTAGCAAATATTAAGATAGTTCCTGGCAACCTGGTCTGTATGAGTTTGTCACAAAATCATCCCTCTTGGAGTGGTAGCCTACTGACATCTTGAAGTTTATGAACTTAGAGAAATCTTTCACCTCTCTCTCTTATTAATAAAGCCAGTGAGCATCAGCTCTGTAGAGGCCAAATGTTTGAAATTATGATGCTTCATGAGATTAAATTCTTGGAAGAATCCTACTTGGCTGTAGTGGCAGTGACATACCTGTTCCTCAGATAGCTCAGCCCTTGGAGTTATTGATCAGAGAGCATACTTCTCAAGAGTACCCACCTAGCAGATTGCAAGCTACTGAGTTAAACAAGTTTTTGTTCCAGATAGTTGTACAATTGAGCATATATGCCAGTTTTCAGTTGCAAGTGTCAGTGGTAACAATCCATCCAAATAACTGCTTGGATTGCTTTTCATATTTGCATATGAAAAGTTTTACTATTAAGATCTGAAGGAGAGGGAAACCTTTGTGCTACTGTGAGAGAACTCCTGTTTCTGTACAGCGTGTACTGACCTGCTCATTGGGATGTTGAGGTAATTCCTGCATGTTATGGGTCACTGCTCCATGTGTATAGTAGTCAGATAATGCTGCTGAGTAATGATGGATGTGATCTTTGTTTTTTGGACACTGAACCATATGGCACAAAACCTATAACATGCACTGAAGCTAATAGTACGGTCATTTCAGAGCCAGCTCTTTCCTAAAGCTTTCCCTTTGTTTTAGGCTGTACCGTCTTGCAGAAGGAAGCTTTTGTTTTTAATTGAAAAGTAACCAGTTTTTGAGATAGTTTTGTGCTCTGACACCCCCAAACTGATGCAGTTGTAAGTTCAGCTACACCAGGACAGCACATGACACTTTCTCTTCTGCTTTACTTTTGCCTTTGCAACTTAGATTATCTGTGGTGCAACTGGAAAAAGATTTGCCTTCATACTCCACCCATGACCTACCTGCCTGTCAGATCAAGTTGATGGCCTCGTTCTGCACCCTATGTGCTCCTAGTTAACATTAAGCGTAACCTGAGGGGGGCTCGTTAAAATATGAATAGCAGTTGAGTCATCAGGGCACTGTAGGCAGCATACCAATCAGGCTGCAGGGGTACCTTGAGGTGGGGTTCCTTGCATGTCACCAGCCAAAATTTTCACATCTGTTCTGTTGGCAATGGGAGAGGAAAGCCTGTGGCTGAGTTGTGCAGGGAGGAGTGAGACTGTGGGTATTAGAGCTAGCAGATGGATGTAGATTTGCATCTTTTTTTAAGTGATTCATCTGCAGTTACTGTTGGGAAGAACCTGCAATGGTAGCTTTGCGGGGGGAAAGCCACTGTTATCTTTTGCTTGGTGTTTGGAAGATTTAGTTGTTGGTCTTAAACTTTGGGTATCCTTCTGCACTGTTTGACTCTGCTCAGTAAGTCAAGGTGTGTGCTGTTCCTCTACATCTGAGAGCAGACAAGACCCTTGGCTCCTGGCATGTTGATGATAGAACAAATCATGGCATGGTGCTGGATGTGCAGGCTCCTGTGTGGGGCCAAGTAAAACTCTCAAGCTCTTGCCACCATACTGAAGTTAGAGAGGGCTATGGAAACAGCCATTGGTGCTTCTTTTTTATTTGATTTTGCTTGTTGCCTGTGCTTCTTCCAGTGGTTGATGTGCTTTGTCATGCAACATGAGGGAGGCTTTGGGGTATTCTCTTCTGTCCCACATCTAACATTGATGGGGAAAGATGCTTTAAGCCAAGCTAATCTTTGGAAAACTTAAGTGATGTATTTGTTTATTTTAGCCAAGTTCAGTAACTTGCATGTTTTCTTGAAGTAGTACAACTAATTAAACTTACTCAACTGCATGTGCAAAGGAATACTTTCTTCAAAGCCCAAACAAAATATTCGTTGCTGGGGCTCTTGTTTTGCATTTCCAAATCACATGAGGTGGGCAGAGGACCTCTTAGAGATCAATGTAGATGAGAAAACAACCAATGAAAGTATCTGTTTCTATTAATTAGAAAAGAAATGGTGGACCAAAATATCCATAATGTAATTGCCCACAGTGTGTGTATTCAGAATCAGTCTTGCACTTGCCACAAGATAAAGGGAAATAGCAGCATCAGCACGTCCCTGGACATCTGATGTATTGCACTGTTTCTACTGTACACTTGCATCATTCTTGATGACTAAGGCCTAAAATTGGTTTTGGAAGTACAGAATGTGATGAGATTTTGAACCTGAGAGAAGGGCTGTGAATGAATAGGGCTGCTCTCAAGTTTGACAAGCTAGGAAGGATTTCACATACCTTCAGTGCCAAGCAGGTCCTGGCTCAGATGGAGAGGCCTTCGCTAGCTGCAAGTCTAGAAACTCTACCAGCTTGAAGGGGAGAATCTTGCAGGTTTTCATTTTTGAATCAAGATGAGAAGTGTTGACAAGTGACTTATGGCTATGCATTGAGTACAGATTTGTTCTGGCAGGGTGATGTTTAACTGCATGTATAACTTTCCAGGTACTCAGAGGACAAATAGCTAGCCTGCCCTGGGAAGAAAGCTCGTAGATTTGCAATTGTGAAGATGTACTATAAAGGCCTGAGGTGCAGAAATACCCTACTCATATTGCTTCACGTGGCAGTGGAGATGACAGGCTGGATCTGATTCTAGTTCTTATTGCTCCCACCTGGGTTATTAAGGCTTTTGGTTGCTGATGCTGTTTGCCTGCCCCTCAAGGAAAGTGATGATTCAAGTCTGACAGCTTGAGCTCTTCTGCCATCTATTACACATTAGCTATTTCTAAAACTTGATCACAATCAAAGTGGTTGGTAGCATTATAAAATTAGATGCAGAAAATAAGGTGTGAAAGGAGCTCTGTGGTGAATGAAATTGCCTTAAAAACAGTGCATTTCAATTCCTCTAGTGTTCCGCTGCTCTACCATCTGCCTGTCATAATGGCAAAGGCAGAACTTGTGTGAAGGTGATAGAAGTCGCTGCTGCAGCCAGGCACCCTTGCTATGCACAAATCGCTCTGGTATGGTACGGGTATGTCCAGGGCACTGATGTGTTCACTTTGTAACGGACAGTAAGGGGGAGAAGCAGTGGGAGTGGTGTGCCTCAGGGGTCTGTATTGACACTCACGCTTCTTAATGTCTTTATCAATGACATGGATGGTGGGATTGAGTGCACCCTCAGCAAGTCTGTGGATGACACTAAGCTGTGTGATGTGGTTGACATGCGAGGAATGGGATGCTAGCCAGAGAGACCCAGACAGGCTCGAACAGTGGGCCCAGGAGAACCTCATGAGGTTCAACAAATCCAAGTGCAAGGTCTTGCACATCAGTTGCAGCAACTCCTGCTATCAATACAAGCTGGGGGATGGAAGGATTGAGTACAGCCCTGCCAAAAAGGACTTGGGAGTACTGGTGGATGGCAAGCTGGACATGAGCCAGCAATGTGCCCTCGCAGCCCAGAAAGCCAACCGTATCCTGGGCTGCATCAAGAGCAGCGTGGCCAGCAGGGTGAGGGAGGGGATCCTGCCCCTCTGCTCTGTGCTGGTGAGACCTCACCTGGAGCACTGTGTCCAGATGTGGAGTCCTCAGCACAGGAGAGACATGGACCTGTTGGAGTGCGTCCAGAGGAAAGCCATAAAAATGATCCAGGGGATGAAACACCTCCCCTGTGAAGACAGGCTGAGAGACCTGGGGCTGTTCAGCCTGGAGAAGGCTCTGGGGAGACCTGATAGCTGCCTTTCAGTGTCTAAAGGGGAGCTACAAGAAAGAAGGGGACAGATTCTTTAGTAGGGTCTGTGTTGATAGGACTAGGGAAGACCTATGTTGGATATAAGGAAAAAGTTTTTTACAGTAAGAGTGGTGAGGCACTGGAACAGGTTGCCCAGAGAGGATGCCCCATCTCTGGAGACATTCAAGATCAGGATGAGCACCCTGATCTAGCTACAGGTGTCCCCGTATGTTGCAGGGAAGTTGGACTAGATGACCTTTAAGGTCCCTTCAAACAACTCTATGAGTAAGGAGGGAAAGTGAATGATGCACTGGAGCTATGAGAAAACTACCACAGGCTGCCCCTCCCTTGGCTCCTCTGCATGTCAGCCTTGCCCACTCACAGAACTCATTGCTGGTTGTGCTAAATGCATCAGAGCATCAAATGTATCCTAAGCTGTAATCTGTGGTAGGAGTGCCTTTTAAGTTTATCTGTCAAGTAAGTTCCTCTAAGATGAGGAAATAGCAAGATTTACATCAAATGTCTACACATTGTCTGCAAGCTCTCTTTCTCCAGTAGAGAAAAAAGGCACCAAAATAAATTGGAATTGGTGAACATTACAAGCAGGGTTGCCTTCCTTTCCTGAGAGCTTCCCAACCACAGATTGCATCACCTTGCTTGCCATGGCCGAATGAAAACACGGGACATTTAACTTGTATGTGTCTGCCTTTACGTGATGCACGGAGTTGGTCATGTGAGATTTGCTTTGCAGTGTGTTTGGAGTGTCAGACCTTGGTCTCCACTGTGCTGTTTGGGACAGAGTTCAAGGGGGTTCGTGACTAGCTGGGTTTTAAAACTTCCCTGTTCTGTCGATGTTCATCAGAAAACAGGAAGAATCAACTTGATACACCCATTAACCAAGTTGTGCTTTTTGGCTGTTTTCTAAAATAAAAATCAAAACTCTGAACTACGCTGAACATAAAACATTGGGACGGGGAAAACATTTTCTAAGTATCACTGGCTCTGAAAGATCTGTTTGCATTTTTTGTCTTTAAGAATGTGTTTATATAGTATTTTCCCCCTTCCCCTTGCTTTTGTCCAAGATGACTCATCTAACTTTGTGATTAGCCTAATACTGGCAGTTATAAATGGGATAGCTACTATCTTTTTTAGGAGAATTTACACTTTAGTTGGAGCCTTGAGAAATGTGAGAGTAAATTACTAAATGTTACTGACATATTTCTGCATTCAGTTCATGAAGCTGGCAGATATTTTCTTAATATTTCTGATGCTTTCTGTCACACAGACAGAGACCTTGATCTGCTGCTAAATAAATATATTTCTATTGTGATTTCAATTTCAACATTTTCTCTAATTCCTCAAGGCCAAAGACATATCACATGATGGCTACTAACAAGTATTACTTTACATAATGAGAAATAAAAGGAGAGATCATACTTTAAAAAAGGAGTTTGTTCCAGGAGGTATTATTTACGCCTGGGGTTATACATTCTTATGGTGTAAAGGAGAAGTGGGGAGCGTGGACTTCTTGATTATTTTCTAGCATCTTGTGTTCTTTTTGAAAGCTGTTTGTAGTCAGAGGACTATCACTAAATAAGGTGGAGTCTGCATGAGTCTTCAGTGCCTGCAACTGATAGGAACCAAGTCATTTCCAGAGTTTACTAGCTGAGATTGCAGCAGTACTTTGAATTGCTTTGCTTCTTAGGAAAACATATTGGGTTTTTTTGAATCTTTGTGAAGCTGTATAAGAAAAGATTAAACATCTTTTTTCTGGTGCAAAAAGACTAGCAAAGCAGCGGTAACTAGAACGTTTAACAAGATAGACCTTTAATAACATGCGATGCCCAGGAAGGCAATAGACAATTGAGACTTCTGAAATTTGGGAAGGGCTGCTGAAGCGTTGTGTACTCACAGGGGTCAGCAGAGCTGTTATTTATGTTTGTTCTGCTTTTTAAAATCAAGGCCAAAAACTATATGCTGGTGAAAGACTATTTGATGCAATTTTTGTTTGGATTTTTCTTTAGTACAGAAACATTTGGATCAGTAAATATCTAAATAAAGACTTTTCTTATTTGTTATTAGATTTAAAAACATATGGTCAAACTCTGCTGTTGCTTCACAGACTTCCTAAAAACATGGATACCTAAATTGCAGTGCTGAGTTTTTATTAATTCTGTAGACTGTCGAGTTCAGAGGTGAAAAAACCATCCTGTACTTCTGGCCAACATCCATGTGTTGCAAAAGAAGCCACTTTCTCAAGGCAGAGTTCACAAGGCTCTCTGGTTATTCTGTTTCTATGCTGTCTGTGAACTGGGTGACACTGGGAGAATCGGATCTTCTGTGAAGATCCTGCTTAGCTGGTACTTTGGTAACATGATTAGATTAATAATTAATGCTGTGTGTGCTCTGTGGCCTCTCGTGTAACTCAGGATATGAGCAAGGATGTGGCTGTTACTGAAAATTTGCATGCCTGCAGCATGAAAAAGGTTCATGGTTCAGCAGCAGGAAAAAAGGTAAAACAAGGAATGTGTAGAACATACTTTTGGTTTTGAGTCTTTAACTTTCTCTTGCTTACAGGAATGGCTGGGAGTAGGACTGAGAGGCAGTAGAAGGACCATCTGAGCATTTTCCAGGAAAAGTAAATGCCTTTTGGCACATCTGTTCTTGTTCTTTCTACCCTACAAATGATGAAAATAAAACTGATATGAAATGGCTTTCTGGTCTTGCAGAAGTCTTTAACAAACAGTACACAAAATAGCCCATTTTTTAATATGAGAGTGACAGAAAAAGATTAAACATTTAATTCTTTTTAAATGTTTTGTGCTTTTGGGCACAAAAAAGATCAGTTCTTTGAATAAAAAAAAAAGTGAACAAAAAAGCCAAAAAAAAAAACCTGATCTCTTGGTTGATGTTCTGTGCTAACAAGCTGCTAAAGGAATGACTTCCTTTTATTGGCTTTTGCTCTCCCACTTCTCAGTTTCGTTCTAAGAGTGGGTGAACAAAGTTCCTGATCCATCTCTGCTGGTCATTTCATTTTTTTTTTTTTTTTTAGCATATCTTTTTGTTTCAAGTCTAAGTCTTCAGAAAACTTCCTTTATCAGGGTAGGAAACGGCAACAGATCATGTAGAATGAGTCAAATCACACCAGGTAGCTTAGTGTGCTGTTACTGGGATAACCTTTAATTTATGAATTTCTTCACCCTGCAGATAGATGTACTTGATTTTGAGGTGGGTGGGAGCTGTGTTGCTGGCCACTTCTGGCATCCCAAGCTGCCCACTGTGGGTGGGATGAGGGGTGTGCAGGCACTGGCCCAGCCCCATGTCTGAGCAGAGGGGCCCTCACCAATGAGGTGAAGGGCGTGAGTGGTGGGATGCTGCTCCCCCCAAGCCTATCTCAGAAGGTTTTCGTTAAATGTCTTTAACAGTTCAAAATCACATAGTTCTGCCCTCACTTTGTCAGGGAAGTGAGTGGAAGTAGGATGGAGCAGGTGCCTGGCAGGGCTGGGGCTGGTTTGAGGCTAGTGGCAGCAGAACAGGGAGGAGGGAGCTGTACCCAGGGTTGTCTTCCTGCTGTGGAAGAACATCCATTCTTAAGATGGACCAAGCAAGAATTTGGGATGAGGATGCCTAAATGTATTAGCTTGAACTATAGGTGTCCATGTATCTGACACGAGGCATTTGGAGGTCTAAGTGTTGCTGTTGAAATAGCCATGTGTTGAGTGTAAAACGGCTGTCACCTTGAAGTGAATCCTTTCACAAGGCTGCCTACTGGAAAACTTCTGTCTGGGGAGCGTTAGAGCATGCAAGTGAAACAAGAAAACTGCTTTGTTTAGAAGTGCAGCTTTGGTAATGTCTGATAAAGCACTTTCTAAAATAACAGTTGTTAGAGCTTTTGCACAATGCCCCTTTTATCCACGTCTGACATTTAAACATTGAAATACTATTGAGTCAGTGTTGCAGAATGTTTTTGTGATGACCATATTACTCTGAGGAGTCTGATCAAGGAGCCAAAAAACTGAATAACCTCAGGCATTTTTTGTCCTGCTGCATCCTCTGTTGGAAAGTTTCTCTCAAGGCACATAGTCAGAAATTGTGATGAAGTACCCTGACATAGTATGTCCTGGAAAGTAGCTTAATGAGTTTAAAGTGCAATCCTGGCTTGAACAGAGGTCATGTATTAAGAGTCAAAAGTGCTTGAACTGGTGATAAAAATGAGCCTTTGTTGTAATTCACTGCTGTTAGCTATGCTGACTTACAGTGCTCTGTGTGGACTGTATTCAATTATCTTAAAGGTAAGAGTCCTAACTAGAGTTCACTAAGTTATTGTGATGCAAACCTGTTGAACAATTAAAGACTTGTGACTTGATCTGCAAAAATTTAACAGCTGCAAATAATAGATGAAAGAGTTGGAGCCCTGTGGTGGATTTTCAAGGATGGAGACTGGAGTAAGTGTTTTGAATTATAAACTTGGCATACCTGCATAGGATTCAAAGATGGACTCCTGTCACTTCTGTGAGTGAAGCTGTGTGAGAACCACTCAGAAGGTGCTTTGTAGCAAACCTGACCTGTTCCTCCACTCTGGGAAAGTGTCGGGGTGTGTGAGGGGGGATTGATTGCTTTGTTCCGTTTAACTTGCTCATGTGTTGAGCAGGCTCGACAGTTTTCCATGATGTGAATTGTAAGGGAACACGCACCCATGTCTCTAAGGCTCTCATTAATAGCCTCTTTCCTGAAACTTAAGGAATGCAATCTTGTATGACTACAATCTCTGCGCCTGCCCTATTAAAGTCAGCAGCAACAGCTCCACTCTTCCGGATGGAAGGAATCACAGCTAGCAAATCTTTGCTCTTGATCCTATGTATTAGCTTAACGTGCTTCCACAGAATGGACCTGATGCCAGTGGCTAAAGTATTTCATGCTCTCTTTTCTGCTATTTCCTGTCATTCCTGTTAGATCTGAACAATTAGAAAAGCATTTCACTATTATGGCATCACACCTCAACATATAAATCTAAATCAAGAGAGCTAAAGATTCTGACTTAGACATAGCTGTTTCATTGCTTAAATCTGCTTTTTCATATGTAATCACACTTGTTACGCTTATTTCAAAGTACTTGAGAAAATGCTGTATTCCAGACACCCTATCTGTCAGTGCTTGTGTATCATTGTGAACTCTGGGTGACCTATTTGAATAGATTAGGGATGAATACAGGGAATATCCTGTCTCAGTATCTATAAAAGGCGTTGCACAGTAAGTACGGTGTTGCTGTAATGCACATGGCTTTCTGCTTTGCAGGCGAAGAATGAAAACGTTTGAACACTGCAGGGCAGATGGTTAACTGCTGTCATTGTGAGTGTGAAAGCATCAGGCTTTGGAGAGGAAATGGC
Organism: Penelope pileata; assembly: GCA_013396635.1. NCBI lineage: Eukaryota > Metazoa > Chordata > Aves > Galliformes > Cracidae > Penelope > Penelope pileata. Next base: position 194,510 of record WBMW01006025.1, read on the forward strand.
AGCATTTAGGGTGAATGTCCCCTTGGTAAAAGAAACAAGTGAAAGTTTCAGATGTTCCTTCTGATGGTATTGCATCCAAATGGTTGTAATAACATGAAGGAGGGAAAAGAAAGATAGGTGCTCTGGGGTGTGAGGCTTGATCTGGTAGGGAACACAGGCATGCTTGTCCCATTGGCAGGCCCTGAGGGCTGGGGAGAGCGTGTATCTTTGAGCCAGAGGCTGCAGCTTGATGCCCATTGCTGATTAAACCTACTCCTGATTTTGAATCAAGTTTTTCACATCCCCTTTTCTTATGTTCAGAATATGTCCTGGGAAAAAGGACTGACAGTCATGAATGGTCCTTATGGCAGGAATTAGACCAGGATTATGTCAGGCAAACTGAATTGTTGAGCTGGAAGGAGAGCGAATTTAAGAAGAGTAGAGGCAAATATGTGGCCTGGGTGTGGCCATGGTTTACTCATGGGAGCCCATGAGTGCATAGGGTAAGGGTGACCCAAGCAGAAAAGCAGCTCCAGCCAATTCTGTGAATTTCTCCCAAATGATCTGTCCCAGCAGCTTCGTGTTCAAGTAGTCCAAGAATATATATATTTATTTATATATGTATTTGCCTGTCTGGCCTGGCCACAACAACAATGGGTGAAAGCAGCAGGTGGTAGGGTAACATGGTGAGCAGCAGGAGAGCAGCCTGGAGGATCATCAGCTGGAGCACGACAGTGGGCTTTCTGTGGCTCCCAGCACATAGTCTTACTGAAACACTCTGCTTAGCTGCTGGTGAGAAAATATTTTATGTAATGCTTTAAACAGCAATACATGAGTCTTGGTTTAAAAAAAAAAAAAAAAAAAAAAGTTCTTTGTGAACTGCACCAGTACAGAATTTCAAAAATCAAACATTACTCCTCCCTCAGAGCAAGCGCAAATAAGTGCTCACTTCTGTAGGGATAAGAACATCTTTGTTCTGCTGTATCCAAATGTTGATCTCTAAATTTTGTCTACTCATGCTGTAAACAATGATTTGCATCTAATGATGAATTACTAAGGCACACTGTGTTCCTTGCTCTGTAAAAGTAGTTTAGATGTAATTTGGCTATCAACGTATTTATGCTAGCTGTGTAGTTGTTATGATATAAAAGTCATGTACTTGCCACAGAACTTGGCCACAAAGAAGGGAACAAGGTCTGCTCATCCTTTGTATTATGTCTCTAGTGTGCATCTCTGGGGGTACAATGAGACTTGTGAGCCACTGACCTCTAGGTTAAACAACTTCTGAATGTATCAGGTTAAATTGTTTCTATAGCCAAGACATCTGACAACCAAAGGATTATTTACCACAGTAATTGACTGTTAAAAGCATGGTGTCAATATACTTAATGAAAATGCTTTCTGGTAGTGCTTTTTGTTCAGAAGGTGTGCATTATACTTTCAGTCAAGAGTTTAATAGCCAAGATGCTCAAAGCAAACAAAACATTAACCAAAACAACCCTTGAAGGACTGAGACTTGTGCTGTTCCCTGAAGCACAGTTAAAAAGCTATCAAACCAAGAAAGTTTGGGAACAGGGAGAGAAGACAAACATAAGGAGTTATCAGAACTGCAGAATTATTCTTGGGATGCATGGGGTCTGCTTGGTCAATATTTTGTACTGTTCTGGGAGTCTGTGGCCGTGAATTGTTTAGAAAAATGGCTAGATGAAGTCTTATGATGTATTCCTTGGGTCAGCTGTTCAGAATCACTCACTGCCTCCCACTTAACTTTGAACCTGTTCCTGGCTCACTCTTTGTCATCTCTGAGAAATGAATGTGGAACTGAAGTTCCGATTATTGTCCTGTGGTTTTTGCACTGGGATGGAAACTTAATCATTTGGCTTACTGAAGATGCACCTTGTGCAAACTTAAGCAACGTTTTCTGGGTAAAACCTAGAAAGTCATGTGCATTCTTTCTGATTATAGCAGTTACTCTCAACTTTGAGAAGCAGAAATATATTCTGAAAGAATACTGAGCATTTCTTCATGTTCTTCCATACAATTGTTTCTTATTTTCTATGCTTTCCTTTTTCAGGAAATCCTAAAAGAGTTTTGTTCCTCACTTCCATCTACTGTTGCATTAAACACCCCGTAAACAAAGCATTGTCTGCTGTATCCCCACTTCAAATGCTTTTCCTAGCTGCCGTCTTTCTATCTCAACTTGGTATGCCTTATCTGAAGAACACTGGAAATCCTTGGCTATTTAGGTAGTTTAAACAGTATTTTAAAAGATGCTAGCCAGCAGCAAGAAAAAAAGTGAGATGTGATCACAGAGATGTTCTGTTAAGTACACCTTGCCTTTGTGTCCCAAAGATGAAGGGGGAAAGAGAGAGATCATGTATTTTTCAGAAGGTCTTGTTCTGAAATCTAGTTGAAGGCTGGATAGTATGTTTTTGGGTTTGGGTAGTTTGTTTTTGTTGTTTGTCGATTTTGTAATTTTTTTTCTGGGGGGGAGGGGGGAGGGTGAAATCAACTCCTGAAGTTTTACAGCTCCTTTTGTGCCTCATCTGTGGTTTAAGAAGGGTCTTTTTCTACCTTCCTCCTACTATTCTATTACAGACAAAGCCCGAGTTCCTCCCACTGTTTCATCTTCTTCAGCCTTTGTTTTCAGGAAGGTTAAGAGGCTTGCTGTCAGTATGTAACTGACAACGAGCCTTCACCTTGTACTTTTATTCCCTACTTTGTCTCAAACAGGTATAGGTCAGGCCATTCTATATGCTGAACATGAGGAGCAAAAGTCGTCAGAATCAATATTGTTTCCCCAATTTTGTAAATGATAAAAATGCTGCAGCAGTCTTGTGTGCTCAGAAAGTTGTTGGGTGATGCTTTTAACTTACCTTGCTTTCGTATTTTAAGCTTTTTGCAGTAATGAAAAACAGTAACCATATATTTTAATGAGATCTTAAATTCTAGGCAAGTTCATTCCCCCAGGTCGAACTTCTTGTTTGCAAGGGATGGAGGCCTGCCAATACGCTGTACTTGAAAGGAATCATTGTGCAATATGTGTCCTTTAAAGCCATCCTGCCCCTCGACAGCGTGCTGTCAAATGAAGAATGCTGCTTTTTACCTGAGAACAAGCATAATGACACAGAAAACCGATCTGCATCTGTTGCTTCTCGCTGCCCAGCCTGATGTTCAGAAGGGCTCTTAATAGGTGCAAAATTTGTCTGAATAAGCCATCTAGAAACTTGGTTTATCACTCACAGCCTTACACCTTGTTGTAGTTTTTTTTTTTTTTTTTTTGCATGAGACTTTTTTCATGCAAATTACCCTTGGTACATGCTAAGCCTCCCCGACATGAATAGCTTTCCTTCTCTTTCAGAGCCGCTCTGTAGCAGATGTGATGTAACCTCAGAGAGATTTTCGTCCTCTCTGCTCCCCTGGTGGGAGCTGCGCTGCTGGGTCCTGGGGAAGGACACAGTTGCTATGGCACTGCTGCAGTCAGGGTGCCCTGCTCCTCACTGCTGGTGCTGGCTGTCCCTGGAAAAGAAAATCCATTGGCGTCAGTACAGTTGTTTGCTGTTTTGTACGCAGTGCTTAATATCACTATTGCGGCAAGAAGATATTCTGGCGAAGAAAATACTGAAATAAAGGGGTAGGCCATATGTAGGCATCCTTGTAATAGAGATTCATGCTAGGCTAACTTCTGTTTGCACAACTCCTTTCTCCAGTTCCTGCTGCAGACAGTTTTTGTACAAGGAAGTGTAAAAATCTGTTGCTAGTTACCTGGAATTATTTTTAGCTAGGAAGTCACCCTAAAATGCAAATCCGGAGTCAAGTTATTTCTGCTTTTTGCTCTCCACATTACTCCTTTATTTCTGCCTTGTGGATTATTAATTTCTGTGATATCTTTTGGCCCTGCTGTGGAGAGCAGACAGGAGGTTTTATTGACAACTGATTTTTCCAATTGCTGTACTTTAAGATATTAACTGAACCAGAAGTATCTGGTGTTCCTGTTTTCCTCTGATCCTTAAAGGGTGATTTGATAGCAGCCAGATGTTTGTCATTGTTAATCTTCATCCCACAGGTTCCAGGCAACGAAGCAATGTTTGCCTTTTGTCCTCGAATTTGGAAGCTATTGTGATTCACTTGGTATTTCTGTTAAGCGTTTAATGTAGGAGCAATGAGCAGTGTGATGAACAGTCAGTGTGCTGGGCAGTGAAGAACAATGCTGGCTGTGGCTTTCACAGCATCTAGAGATCAAATTAATATTTCTAGGTCATGGTCCCCTCTGAAACTCCCCATGAGTGCATGCACCCATCACCACCTTGCTAGTAAGACATTGCTACAGTTAAACAGGCAGTGTCTAAGCAAATCCCAGTGTTTGTATCCTGGCTATTCTTACCATAAGTTTTATACCAAATAACGAAGGGAGATATTTGGCCTTCCTTTCACTGGAGAACCTTGGTACCATGGATATGAGTACTTGCACGACAGGATTGACTCAATGACTGCTTACAATAAGTGGCAAAGCAATAATAAAACTTTATGAAAATAGCTTTCTGCTGGGCTCCAGATTTCCTCCCTAGGTACTAATCACGTTTGAAGTTATTGCTCCTTCCATCAGGCTACTTCTGGAGATCTGGAGGCATCTCAACAGCTGTAATAGCTCCTTCTGGATCAAAATGGGTTACGCTTCATTGCTTTAGTGTAGTTGAATAACCACACTTGCTTAGACAGTTGCCAAGCCCCTTCATTTCCTCTGAAACTGGTATGTTAGAGAAGCCCTCTGTGCAAGCACTAATGAGCAGATGAAAATGTATCAGGAAGGGGATGTTTAGGGGCTTTGATGGGAAGTAAAAATATTCTTCTCTTCAATTCTAGAAATTATTTTGAAGCATCATCTTTTTCTTCATCTAAAAAAAAAAAAAGGTCTTAAGTGATTCCTATCTAGAATGCAATAAATACCACTTACTTAGCAAAGGGCTTAAATATAGGTAAAATGTATCTAGTGTCTTCAACGATTATGCTGAGCCTTTTTTTTCCCTTTTTTTTTGAAAGCAGAATTTGCAGGTCAGTGTGCTCGTCAATTGAAAGGGTAGGGACAGGGACATGCAGCCTTTCTTTGCTTGTTCTTACTGCTAAATATGGGTGAATTTACACAACTGTAACATTTAACTTGATATATCCAGATGGTCAACTTCAGATGCTGTATATTTTGTTTCACATTTTTTGCTTATGCAGAAAGTCTTGGGCTAAGAATTCAGGCTAGAATGTAAACTTACCTTGAGCTGCACAAGAGCTTAGATTTTTGTGCTTTGAGGGCAGAGGGCATTTTCAGAAGACTGCAAGTATTGCCATCTTCAGTCTTGTGGGAATGCCAACGTTTGTAGAGGAGATGCTGAGGGCAAGCATTCATACAAGTGTTAAAATCAGCTAAAACAGCTAAAACCTCCTAATGAAATACTCCAATGCTTAAGGAAGTACAAACATGTACATCTTCTTAAATATGCTGTTCTGTAATAGGGTGACAGCCTTTGCTCTCCATGGAGCTGAGGAATCTTTATTTGTTGCGATAGTCAAAAAATTGAGCAGCAGCTGAGCAGAGCAACTCAACTCTCCTAAGAGTAATTAGACTAGTCCCCCTTAGTCATTTCTGCATTCCATATGAATGCACAGAAAAATGTCTAGACATATGTATGAAAAAATCAGTACTGATTGAATTTCGGCCTGAAGTGTTTCTGTAAGTGCTGGTTCAACTTATTTGGAAAAAAAAAAAAAAAAAGTAACTTTGAGCCTTCGGTCCTAAGGAATGCTGCTTCTCTTGCACACCATCTGTACACACCTGTGTGTTCTCAGAGTGTGACTGCTGGAATAAATGATTGCACTCTCTAAAACAGCTTTTTGAATAATGACCAATCCTGTAAGTGCAAAGAAGCCTGAATTACGCTACTTTAAATCTAGGGCTAACAGTAATCATAACTATAACTAGCTACAAACCTGCTGCATTTCTCCAGGTTCTGGTAATGCTTGGGTCCAAAAGTTGTCGTAGGCACTATGAGTTAATCCTCTGAAGTAAAATAAATCAAAGAAATTGTGTTCAAAAAAAAAACAAAAAAAAACTGTGATGAGTTCTGAGAAATTGAGACCCAAAGGATTCTGAGACTACTTTGTAAATATATTTGCACATCTTCATGCTGAATGCGCTGGAGAGAGAGGCATTCAACTATAGAATCTCCTGCCCAACATGTATATGTCAGTTATTCTCTACCACATTTCTGATATTCAATTTAGCACATAATTTTTTCACAAAAATGTTAGAGAGCAACACAGTTTCTGTAAAGGCAACCTTTTAGATATGGGACTACTTGCTTTGATTCTTCTGATGATGATCTGATGGTAGAAGGAGACTGCATTGCATTGGACTTGCGTGGTGAATTGTGCAATTAATGTTCATCTTGGGATACTGAGACACCAATACAATTTATCATAATAAGAATACCCTCTTCTGAGAATTTCTTTGGAGGATTATGAAACTAAGATACTTACTTACGTGAGCAGATGAGGACCTGGTCCTAAAGATGAAGTCAAAGTGTTTTTCTAAGCATTGATAAAGAATTTAATAAAGCAGGAAAAAGATTTATTTAACTAGTCCAGTGGTTTCACTAGAACACTAGTCTTTGAGTAAAGGAATAAACAGTACATACCAAACTGGTTGACACTATTCTGACTGACAAAAGCAACAAACATAATGGTTCTGCTGATTAACTTCTCTAGATCTGCAGGTTTTCATTAGAAATGCAGCAATTTCCTCCTCCAAGCTATGGAGAAGGCCTCTATGCTTTCAGTTACTAAAGCCATGTGAAGTGGTGTTGGCAGCCATTGGGGAAGCATGTCTTGTGATCTGGCAGTGTTGCACCTCTGCAGAGTGACACTGCTGCTGATGCTATAGCACATACAAGTTCTCTTCTGTGTGTGGCTCTAAAGGCACAGATGTTGTATCCCCTGTTCTGCTTTTCTACCATCTGAGGCACAACTGCTGTAGATGAGTGAGGCTGAGACTGAGCATCACCCAGGTGACCAAACTGAACTGACCTGGGGTAGGGTAGAAACGGGACAGGGCAGAGCTGGCTTCGCACCAGCGTTGCCCCATATGAATCTACTGATGATTTATCCCACATAGGAGATCTGGTGCATGTCTGAATTCTGAACTACCACTGTCTGTCTGAGGGGAATCCATGTGCTTGGTGGCTGAAGCCCAAAATACTTCAGCATGCTGTGCACACTGCTAGAGATGAAAGAATATAAACTAGCTTTGGTATCTTTTTGACTAGAGGTTAGAAAGGTGAAGTAGCAGACAAAGTGTAGAGAGCTATATGGTATTGTGAAATGGTCTGCTTTCTTAAGTGATAGTTTGTTAACCTTGTGAAGAAAAGAGCACTAAACTACTATAAATTGTTTGCAAATCATCGGAATTGGTTAATTTTATATGGTCATTATTATTTTAGTGACTGCATACAGCAACTTCTGAAAAGTTTTGATGTCATGTGAAGATGAAGTAACCTTGATCATTGCATTTCTGATACTTTTGGGTGTCTCCCGTTATTGGGGAAGAAAAAGGTGGTGATGCCTCCAAAGAGGAGGGACGTCAGTGCAGCAAAACTGCATCTTGTTCTGGAGCCTTAAATGAAAAGTAAAGGTTCTTGTTTGGAATAGCTTTCTAATTTAAAAGAAATTTACCAAAAGTAAGCAATTAAAAACCCCACTATTTGCATAGCATAGTACTTAAGGTGACTGATTCAGTGTACAATTAGCCTTTCTAGTTAATGAATAGTTCAAACCGGACTCTGCAGTTGCATAAGATCAGTTGCTTCTAATATACGTAGGAAAAACTTTGTCAGATTTTAACCAAAGCTACAAAATAAAAATAAGAAGGAAAATAACATGATAATACATCCCATCCTTTTATGTATGGACAATGTTTCTAGTGTCTTTGACAGCTGTGGAAAGGCATTTTAATCTTCTGCCCCCATAGTACTCTGGCTCTCAAACTGTGTCAGACTTCGAAACAAAGATTGGCTTTACAAACAAGATCCAATTAGTGACTAAGGAGGAAACATTCTTCTCAGGGTGGATAACTGTCTGGATTCAGTGAAGAACTGGAAACACTTCTGTGATAATTAGCAGTGTTCCTCAATACAGCCTGTAATGATAAATTGTTTCCATAGTCTTTTGGGTCTCTTTCCACCTATCTCTTAGATTAATTGAAGCATGGGGCTCGGCTGAATAGTGAAGTCTTGTTGCAGTATTCCTTGGGCACAAAGTTGCTGTGATTACTGCTTACAGCTGTGGAAATGCAGGCAAAATAACTTGTAGTTTGTGTGGTTGCACATCCATTATGCACTGAAAACTGATAAACCAATGCATGGAAGCTTGTGATCATGTAGCTCCAGTTTTTCAGGCTGTACAATTATGCATCTGCCTATTTACTTCTCTAGGGTGTTCCTTTCCATTGTACTGAGATTTTTTAGCTGCACTTCTGTCCTGAGAAGCAACTGAACTTGCATGGCCTCCACGGCCCCTGCAGACAACAGAAATCTTTGAATTGCGTGTTCTTCCCCAGTGTGGCTCTCCCCTAGTTTTGGAAAGTGAGTCACAGGCTAGGCCTGCCATAGTTGCCAGAAAATGATGTAATTTGGATAATGTAATATCCCATGCACAAACGAAAGACTATTCAGAAATTGGGCTGACAAAAATGAAAAGGAAATGACTGTGTATATCAGATGCATATCTAAATTTAAAAATCAGTATAATTGTGTGTGCATTTGTTAAATCCAGAGGTAGTGAAAAGAGTGCAAAGAAAAGCTGCAGTGTTCTTTGAACTGTGTTTCAGAAGGTGGTAGGATAGGTAAGCCTGTTTCCCTGCTGCCTCCCTTGTGCCACCACAGTCATTCATGCAGCCACACTGTGCCAGACCAGGGAACGCATCTGGCTACCACTAATGCATGTGCCTGGTGGTGTTGGAATAGTTTTCAGCAGGACCAGTTCCTAGTCCCACGCAACCCACAGACCTCTGGGCATAGGAATTGCCAATGAGTGGAGAGAAAATTCAGATGAGAATCAGTAGTAGAGAATGGGATGGGGAAGCGAGAAGTGTGTTAACTTGAGTGGCCACCTGTACCTTAAAGCAGCCCTGAAATGACAGCCTTAGCCTCACTAGAGCAGCATGACATAATTTCAGATGCAAGCCTGATGCAAGTGTATGGAAGTGCAAAGTATTTTCAGTTCCCTTTCTCTGCTATTACTTGTTCCTAAAAGGTGGTATTTGCCGATGTTCCTTTGCACTGCTTGTAGGACATGGGTGAAGGGCTGTCCTCAGGACTACTTTGCCACCCCCAGCCCTTCTTTGGTCAGGGTGATCTGCAGCTCTGATGTGGTGTCACGGATAGGTGAAATGCTGTGAACTCAGCATTGAATAATACTGTGGCCGAAGTCTTTTTGTTTATAAAATGGCAAAGACAAGATAAGCCAACAGGTAAGTCTTGGCGGGGAAAATAAAAGGTCTATAAACTTTATTTCTTCTCCTTTGTTCCTCCCCTGTTGCTAGCAGATGTATAGACTTGCATTCTGCCGTTCTGGAAATGGATGTGGAATTTCATTTGCTACTAACCATCACACTTACATATGTCTGGTCCGAGCCTGAAAATATTGTATACAGTGTACCCTCAAGATAAATTAACTCAGCAGCATGTTTCTTATTACTTTATATCTGTCGTATTCTGTATTAAAAACTAAACAGTGAGTAAAACCTGGCCTGTAAACTGACCCACCTGTATTAAGCACAGCACTGTGCAAGATAAGTCTGCATGCTCGGTATGCGCATTTCATTTCCCTGTGTGATATAGTGCTGGCTCTGCCTTTTAGAGCAGCATAGTCTCCTCTCCTGCTGCTCCTGATTATTGCAACCAGAACACAAACAGGTGTTTCTGGTAAGACTGTTAAAAACAGTGTTGAGCTCAAATTCATCATAACGCAAACCTCTTTCTTAGAAGAAGTCTTTGCTCTTTTACTATCCCTACCTTGATCACGTCTTGGGACCTGCAAGTTAAAAGGAGTTAGGTCAGGTCAGATTTGGCTGCCTTCTGCTTCTGGAGAGGGATTTCCCTTTTAGACAACTGTGACAGAAAACATCAGAAAAGATTGCTCTTCCACCGACCAGTAACTAAGAAGCATTGAACGTCAATATTGTTCATCCTCATGTAGGAACATAATGTCCAAAAGATGTCCACAGGGCAAAATTTTAGATAGGTGAAAAATAACATAAATCTAATGTGTTAGGCATTAAAAGAGAAAAGCATTAAACAATGTGATACAATCTTTGCACAACTAAAATAGATCGTAATGCATTCCTCTCTTCAAAATCATTTATTTCAAGCCCTGCCCTGAGTTGCATCCACGTGATTCCAATATTTCTAGGTGCATTAGATTGTTGGTAGACCGTTGTTTATAATAAAAAAGATGTGTAATAAAACTGTTTCTATCTGAAATCCTTGGTGAATATCTCCCATTGTAGAAAGAAAACTAAACCAGGACACAAGCACTGTAACCTCTATGGGATCAGCTGCTGCTGTGGTGGCTGCTATTGTGCAGTTCTGCTTTTCTGTAACTCTGTATACTCTTTTCTCAAAACTCTAGCAATGCAAACTTGCATGTGTTGAACAGGGCTGAAACAATTCTTGCCCCAATGAAACTCCAGTCTAGCAGTGTTAGACTTGTGGATCCAAAAGAGGACAACTTAGGGGCTGTTGGGTAGCCTTTTGCATGCACTTACAAAAGTACATCTAAGATTTTGCTATGGTGACTAGAATAAAAGTAGAATTAAGACTTGTCGTACAGTTACTTTGTAATAGAAGATTGTCACTTCGTCAGAGTACTGAGGAGAAAAACAGATATTTCCTTAAACTGAAGAACTACAGTTCTCTATGGGTTAGTTTTTATTCTTATATACAGTATTGCCATATCATTTAAATAGCAGAAAAGGAATGGAAATACAGAAACAGTGTCTGAGTTCTGGTCTGTATTGAATGGTGGTAAACAGCAGAATAAAGACGCTGTCTCAGTTTTGCTCACCACTGTTTTCTAATAAAACTCCTTGAAGAGAAGTCAGGTATATGGTTACTTCCGTACAGCAGTTGGTATAATGAATGTATGGTGCTGCTCTGTAAGTACGTATCTTCGTTCTAATTTCAAAAAGAAAAAAGTGCATATGAAGTCTGATTAGGAATCTTGTGGAGATGCTGCAAAAAATTACATATAAGGAAGGTCTAATTATCCATAATGCCCAACATGAGAGATTGAGAGCTGATTGTTTGCCAGTAAGTTGTGCCGATGTTTGAGTACATATTTACTGAAACTAGTTTAGAAATGCAATACATGAGGGGGAAAAAAAAACTGAAAAAATCTGTTTAGAGTTTCCCTCAAAATCAAAGTAGCGGTTTTTCCCTAGAGTTTCCTTGACTGTTTATTGCTGGATGCAGCTGATGTGTTTCTCTGCTCAGTTGTAATTCTCAGTTGTAATTACTTCAGTACAAAATGTCATGTGCTTGTAGTACAGTGTTGTAGTGGCAGGAACATATTTTTTTCAAAGCAGGCCGAAATGGAGCAGTGTTTATGTAAAGTAAGCTGTGTCAAAGCAGTGTACTATAATTCAAGAATAACATATATATTTATAAATGAAGAATTAAGTTACTCAGCATTTTTCCTAACAAGCTGTTCGTATCTTAAGACAACATCTGCCATCAGAGTGGTATTGAAAAGAACAGCTTGTTTTTCATTTAACATCTTTGCAAAAGAACCAGTCCACAAAAAGAACTTATTTCTGAAGGATAAATGCTTTTTTTTGCTCTTTCTCTAGCCAGCCATCCTGTGAACACAAAGCACTTTTGTGCAGATATCTAGAAAAGAATAATTTTCAGCTCTTTGTTTGAGTGAGGGGGATATCTTTGAGTTGGGATAGGACATTATGCTGTATGTATGCTGTGCACATTCTGCTGGTTTTCAGTAGAGCTAATAGAAATAAAGACTAAGTACTTGCAGCAATCAGTTGGCAGACAAAAGGATTAGTCTGGGATTTCTTTTTATATCAGGTCCACTGTCTGTTACTGTGCAAAAACATCATTTACACTTGCTGAATAATAAATAAGCTATAAGAATGTCAGTGGAAAAACAGTGGTTGTTAATTGCTTTGGATTCCAGTAGCTATCAAGTGAGTTCACCCAGCCTGCCGCTCGGTAGGAGTTGTGCATCTTTGATCCAACCAACTGTTCCATTCTGTTTGGTTTTTTAGGTTGGATGTATGCTTTGTCTTACCTTACTATGTTTTCACTTCTTCCCCTACCTTAAACTGTCATCTTCAAGTGCTTGCAGACTGTCTGTTCCTCACAGCAGTGCCCAGCAGAGGTATAGTCTGAACAAATGTATTCTAAAAATGTTGAGTCACTGGGTGGGCAACATTTGAAGTTTGGTCATTTGGGCCCTTTGCCCAATCACTTGTTTTTCTTGACTGCCATGTCCTTAAATACTTGTCCTGTACGTCGGTATCAGAATAACTCAAATGCATACATCTGTATATGCCTTCTCCACCTGTATACTGGATTTCCAGGTTACCTTAAAGCATTCGGTAGTGCTGCTTTTGTTTTCTTACCTATGATTAGTTCCCTTCATGAGAAGTGTACTTCTGACATGTCCTTCACAGTTGAAATGTGGTTTTTCTTCAAATCCAGCTTCTTGCACACTACTGCAAAGTGTCAGTGGGTCTTACTCTGTGTTGTTGAGCGGGAGTGTGATGCAGAATACCTGCAGGTATCTTCTGAACGTAGGCTTTTGCATTCAAGGGACTGAGGTTTGACTTTGTAGGACAAACCTGCAATCTTGTAGCAAGCGCGTTGAAGGTAGCTGAATGCTTGATCTTAAGTTTGGATTCTGTTGCAAAACTTTGGTTTGCTTAAGAACGAACTTGATATCATGGAAGAAGGGGACATTTTGTTTTTGGGTGAGATCTGACTCAGCAGGCAGATGGAGACCTGCTTATCCACTTTGGAGAAACTCCCCTTACTTCATTGTATTGAAGAAAACAGCACTGAGCCAAGCAACTTGGAAGTGGTCATCTCCAGAAATGTCCTGTTTGTAAGCTGGTACTAGAAGCCAAAATTTTAGTGGTTGACCCCATTACAAGGAAGCAAGAATGGCAAAAGGACTTCTATTACCTGTGCAAAGATGCAACTTTTGCTGAGATTACTTTTAATTTCATTGCAAAAACAGTTGTAGTCCTGAAATAGTCACTGATTGTAGGGCTCATTCAAAACTCAGAGCAACTGGGCTGTTAAGTTTCTTTGAAAATATGTTTTGATTTTACTGAGGAGAAAGAGAAGGGTATGGAGATGTTTTGATTGTTTCATCTTCCTCTAGAAAGCAGACGTAAAATGTGTTGTTTAAGGAAATGTGGTGTTTAAGGATTTGGCTGGATATCAAAGGAGGTGTGCAGAAGTCCTGTGAGACATACTTTTTAAGTCTTAGATGAAGGAAAATGTCTAAGGATGAAGGGATTGTGTCAGAACTATTCCTTCATTAAAAGTTGTATCTGTTAGTGTAATTGTGCATGTACTTTGGGTGCTCTTTCAGGTTTTTCCTCTTTTTCATAAGAATTTCTTACCCAATTTGAATGTATCAGCAATACTTAGGGACCACACACAACTCCCATCCCCTCCACACCCCATTTCAGACCTGTGGAAACAGTATCTGCTGGGCTTTTTCTTCCCCACTATAAATCTTGCTATCCTGGCACCTGTTCTGCTGGTATCCTTCTCTGCCAGCTCCTGCGGTCAGCTCTTCCTGACCCTTTCTCTTGCTGACAGGAACCGTGTAAGCATGGTGACGGTTGTGCTCTCCTTCCTGTACTCCGCAGCGGTTGCTTTCCCAGCATGGTGGATGAACAGAGTCTTTACGCTCCCCATTGCTGTGTTGCCTTCCATTTAATAAGTCAGTTGATAAATTGTGCTGATTTTTGTTTGCTAAACTTTTCAGCATGCTCCAGGAGAGTAGTAGCATGTGGGTGCCTTTTATAGGAATACTCACACACAATGTCTGGGCTCTGCAGGCTGCGACAATCAGTAGCTCAAAGATATTTAGGACTGTCTAAAACAATAGGAAAATGCCCTAGAAATGCTATGAGGAAGTGGGAATCCTGTTTTAGGGCTGCGTGGCTTCTGGTTATAACTGCTACAGCCTCTGTTACCAACATTGTACAGACACTGCACTCGGGATAAGAGAAAGGAGAAAATTCTTATATCAAAATAGCAACGTAAGGCACTTAGGTGTCTGTACAGGGCTGAGAGTTAACAAGCTGTGATGGTTTGCTGATTAACTTGATCAAAGTATCTAGGTCATGAATAGGCTTGGCAGGGAGGCAAATTGACTTAAAATATTTTTGTTTGAAGTCCAGAGGAATTTTTTCCTGTGTTAAATTGTTTACTGATCGAGGATCAGAAACTTTGAGTTGACAAGGATTACTCCTTCATCATATTTTAATGATTTACTCTTGTCCCATTAATTTCCACTTTAGCAAGCACAGTTGTGCTATCACTGGAAGAGTTTCAGTATAACAGTAATGTCACCTTTCTAATGTGAAGTTGTGTAGTTTAGTTAGTCCATTACGTCTTTCTAAGGTGGAGTAATCCTTTTGTGGCAATAGTAAGTAAGATTTACTAGCCTAAAAATGAAATGCCTAATGAAGAGACTGATGCTTGAGTGACAGCCCTACATCTCACTTTGATTTCAAAATAAAAATGTTACTTCAGTTTCCTAACATGGAGGTTTTTAAATCAATTCTTGTGTTCCAAAGCACTTGGAGTTATTGGGGGAGGTGGTACTAGAATATTTCCAAATAGGATATATTGTACTGGTTGAAGCAACTTGCGCTAGTTTTGTGTTCGCTTTTGCTGTAGTTCTTGCCTTGCTGAGAAATCAATTCTATGGAAACTGCTGCACAAATTGTTCTCCAGAGTTTTTGCACTTAAAGGTTCACAGAGGGTTCGAACAAGCTGAGAAGTCTCTGGAATCCTGGTTACTGTAGTACATATGCTCCATAAATATCCGGAAGTACTCTCCAAATTTTGTCAAATTTTCCTTCTGTTTTCAGATTTCTTCCAGTTTTTATTTCCTCTTCATACATGAACAGGTGAACAATGGTGCTTTGTTTTATATTTGCTATTTTGTGCAAAATACTTAGGATTCATAAAGGTAGCCTTCCACATCCTGCTGCCCTGCCAGGCAGTGCTAATTGTCCCACAACTCATGTTCAAATTGGATGACCAGTAATGGCTGTAGCATTCTCGTTGTGTTTGAGCAGCTATGTGTAACATTGGCTTGGGGTATCAGTGGTGAGGAGTCGCCTGACTCTTTACTTCTCTGGTTGTTGAAGTGATGACACAATGTCCAGAAGCACTCGGGTTGTCCTGAGCAGTAGCCACAGTGAGAAAAGTGTTGCATGGCGGCAGTGGATTCTAATAGCTAGCTTGCCCATTCAAATTTATGAAAAATACTTTTTTTGACAGGGTAGGGTAAGTTTTTTCTGCACTGGTATGTTAAGTCATGTGGAAATGGGATTTTTAGTTGGTGCTTGGTGCTGTAAGCCAAATTTGATACCCCATTAACCTGTTGTTGAATCAAGTGGTGTAGGAACAGCTCACTTTTTCCAGTGCGTGGTATCTTGTCTGGTGACTGGTAGGCTCATGGTTGATTAAGTGTTTCTGGAACCTCTCTTACTGTCTTGAGTAACCTGAATGCTGGGACTTAGAGGGTAGATCTTTATCACACAGTGATCATTGTAGCTGATAGGGATATTGCATTGTTTGTTCTTGGAGACAAGCCTGCCTGGTGTGTGCGTGTTGGAAATGGTGATCTTAAAAGCCCTTTGACTGAAGTGTTGTCACCAGACAGTACACTAAGTATTGGCTGTTTGAGATAGTATTAATTATGCTGTTAAAATGTTAACATGCTGAACACCACCAGCTTCTATTTTCAAGTCTAGCTTTTATCCTACAGTTTTCTTCCAGACTCTTTTGTTAGTACCTTTGTCATTAATATTTTTTCCTTTGAGGGAGGGAAGATTTTAGACTTTTGTAACTAAAGCAGCTTGTTCTAATATTTAGTTTTTCAAACGCATATTCTTAAAGGTATTTTTTTTCCTGACTGTAAGTACTGTCTGGAAAGACCTGTTTAAGATACCTGCAAATATTTGACACTTAGTTGTCTCCTCAATAAAAATTTGACTTGCAGTGGCAAAATCGTAGCCAAGTCTTCACCAAGAGCTCATACCTACTTACTGTATAGAAACTTCAGATATGACTCTTAGTATAAATCAACATTAACTAGCTGCCTCAGTCCTCTGTAGAAAACGCTACATAATTTTGAAACTAGAATAGTGAGATCGTGTTGGAGTATCTAAAGTTTTCTACAACGCTTTTAAGTTTATATTCTGATAATAAATGTTAGGCTGCAGATGACTTGTGAATTTTTTTGGTGATGGCCTTTTCTTCAGTAGTTGAAGTGACTGAACCCAGGCCATTCATTGGTCTCATCTGTGGTATATGCACTGTTTGTGGCGCTGGTCTGAGCTGACAGATGAGGAGAGCATTGCTCACACAAGCAAGGGAAAAAGAAAATGGGGAAAAAGCTTGTAAGTGTTGTACACGGCTAAATGTACTGGTTTTAACTTTGTTCCTGTATCTTGTGTTTCTTTTTGACAGGAGACAAAGTTTAAACTTCACAAACTCCCTCTAATTGCTGCTGTTTTGTAGTGTTTACACAACAATAAATGCTTTTAACAACAGTTCAGCCTTTCACAAGCTGACTCTTTCAGTCTTTTCACTTCTTTAACATCTTGTTCTCTCATCCATGTCTCTTAATTCTTACTTGGCTGCTGTCCTGCACCTTTTTAAGTCCCAGCTGCATGTCTAGTAGTTGTATTTCTTGGTCCTATTTATGATCTTTGTACTTGCTGCTAGTTGCTTTTACAGAAGTAGTGTTTGTCAGATGTTAGACAGTAAAATACAAACATCTGAATTAGATCCAGTGGAGTTGAGCTGGTCAAGGGATCACCCTGTATCTTGCCATCTTCAAGCTGAGTTTCTTGCTCTGCCCTAGGCCTCATGCACGGCCCTAGGCACACTTTTTAGCCTGCACCTCCAAGAGGGCATTTCTGCTGACCAAGCTGCATCAATCACCAAATAAATACACAGCTCTATCTGCAGATTTCTGTTGCTAGTCGTGAATTATGGGCCTGGTTTCAACACCTGTACAACATAAAAGCTGTCATGCTGAACCTGTAGTGGAGTTACTTTCCTGGTTTACTTTTCTATCCTAGCAATGTGTTGATTATAGACATAATTATAGTGTTTATGCCTGCCTGCTTATCTAGAAAAAGAGGTTATAGCATACCCCTCCAGACAGCTGAGAACTAATACTTGCATGGAAGCCACATCAGATCTCAACATCAGATCTCAGTGCAAAGACAACCATGCTATTCTGGTGTTCCCTCAGCTGCCATTCTACATGTGGTTAGTGACGACAGTTGCTGTAAACAGCACATCTGGTGATGCACTGGAACATGAGAGGGTGAACAAAAATACTAGTTCCCTGACAGATAGGTTTTGTTCATCTTAAGTGGCTTCATTGAAATCATTCTTGTATAGTATGCTTTGTAGAGATGACAGCTGTTTTCCTGTGCATTCACATACTAATTACTGCTGTAGTAGGGCAAAACTGTTGGGTAAAGACTAAAAGTAACTGTGATTTAAGACTGGAAGAAGACTGGAAGGTCTCTTGAATGATGTAGGTGTGAGAGTTATGTGAAGGATCCATTGTTGGCTACATTCCTGTAATGTGTTCATGGCTTGCCAAGGGAGAGTATCTTCTGCTGCAAATCAAAAGTCTACTACTCTTCCCCTCAAGAGGGAAGACCATTACATTATGCCAGAACAAAAATCTTAAAATTGATGAATATGAAATAATATATGCTGGTTGTTTTGGTTTTGACACAGTGCACTAAACTGTATTACCATTCTGCAGCTGTAGTCAACATAGTAGACAACGAAAAAAAGCTGCAGTAGCATATATTAAGACAGTACAACATACAAGTATAAACTATGGCCTCAGTCTGTGACCACAGTGTTTTTCTTAAGCAAACATTGTATGCTTAAAGGAGTGATTTGTCCGTGACACTTCCACACCAACAAACACTGTACTGTATAAAAATATTTTTATTGCTGTGTCAGCTTCTGTTTATCAAATCAGTGTCTATGCAGACTGGCAAAATATTAAGTTTAGATAAATTCACATGCTGAGTCTGGTCTCCCTCCATTTCAGATAAAAGCACTACTTGATGTGTAGGGTTGAGAGAGAAACAGTGTTTACATGTGGGACTTGCTTTAGAGCTTAAGTCTGTGCTACCTGAAATTTCATTAAAATGATTTGAGTCTGTCACTTCTCTGAAGTAACACCTTCTAGGAGGCAGTGAGCAACTGACGCCAAACAGGAAAAACTCAACTTTTTTTTCTGCCTGTTGCAGAAATGACTTTTAAAACAGGGCTAGATTCTGATGCCTTTGAAGCACATGCATCTGAGTTATCTTCATTGCACACATCTTAAAGTACTCAAGAGAAGGCCAATTTCCATCCAACTTAGTATTTCTACTTCATTTGTTTAGGTAACATGTTGAGTACTGTTTTTGCTGTCAAGAAGAGTGAGTTGGGGTTTCCTACGGAGAAATGCACCCAATGGCACTTCTCCAGTTTCTTTCACATCTCTCCAGTGACTGTTTCCAGCTCCTGGCAGGCTGAGGCTGGGCCAGGAGCTGGGCAATAAGACAAGGTGTCCGTGTGATGATCAGCTTGGATTTTGTTAGTGTTGGCCCTGCTCAGTGCGTTATCTCATCAAGCAGTTGTCGAGTTGGTGGCTGATACGCAGTGCTAAATCTCAATGTCACTGCAAACAGAAAAGGCAGCAAAACAAAGCCTGTTCTGATTGCAAAGGTCAGGGGCTGTTATGAAATGCAGGCCTGTGCACTCTTGCTGTCTGTTGGGTTTTAGGGTTGTAGACTGCTTGTTGGTGAGTCTTCTCCAACTTTTTTTCCACCTTACAAATGCTGAGTAAACAGGACTTAGCTGCTCCTGGGTGCCCAGCAGCCTGTGCTTGCCACGGGGCCATGCTGCTGCTCCACAGGCTGCAACGCAGGTTTCCTGAGCAGCAGGTTGCCTTGTGGACTCTAATCACTGATTAACCCACATAGGGGACTTCTGGAATAGACCAGATTAAAATAACAAATAGTATCTGCACTGCCATCTTGTGTGCCAGATCTTAATAACACCTTTAAGATTATTTTGTAAACACGATGGTGTTTCCATGGCAGCAGAGATCTGGTGTGGAAAAATATTGCTGAAATGATTTATTGCAACTTTAGCGTACTGTACAGTGCGGGCAAGTTGTCACAGCTTCTCATTTCTACTCATTTAAATTGAATGACTTGCACCAGAAGGACTTTGATCAGAGAAATGAAAGTTGCAGCAACCATCCTGCAGGTCTGCATAACTCGACGAAACGCAGTAATGCACAGTGAGAGCCACGCTATTTTAATACTTACGCACAGCAAATGCACCTGGTAAAATCGTGCATGACTTATTATAAAAATAAATTGAGATGCTGTTAAATCGGAGAGCAGCCAGAGAGACGCACAGCTTTGAATTCACACAGACTTGAGGAAGGGTTTAAAAAAAAAAAATTAAACTCACAGCACTATTATTTAATTCAAAATACCTTGGTACAGAATTTGGTACTCATATTACAACTTGAGATGAAGTTCTGAGATCTTGTATGAGTCACAGCATCTCCTGTGATTCTATCATTGTGCTATATATCTTGTATGTACTACAATGTATGTCTGTGAAACAACCACCTTTTTCTAAGATTTGTTTTGGGAGATGTATCACACTGAAGCTTGCAATATAATGAGAACAAACTCCAAAGTTAGCATATATTATTTCTTTATAAACAAAACAAGGCCATTGCTACCTTGCTCAGGCAAGCAATGCACCTAGCTCTGTTCTGCCACTTTCAGCCTCCTTTTTAAAACAATATTTACATGACTGTTACTGGAAAAATTGCTTTCTGCATTGAACAGCAAAAGCAAATTAGAGTTAAAAGCTGAGATTTCTTAACAAATGTTTAGAGGCATACTAGTGTAGTACTTGAAATGTTCCAGTTCTCATGGTTCAAACTACTGTGTATTTCTAAATACCTCCAAATGAAATCCCTTATTTAAAATAAACATCTGAAATGGTGGGATTTTTATTTAAAGCTGGAACCTAACATTTTGCTTTGAGACTGATTGTTACTTTTTGTTCTCTTTCAGTAACACAATTTTTTCACGCTTTGGAGAATGAGATGGCTGTAGAGTAACCTCTAGCTGAAAACTTTTACTTCAATATGCATGTGCTAAAACAGAATGAAAGGCTGTGGTTGTGAGCCAAGGATGTATTAAATGTGTGGAAACTTGTCTTTACTTTGTCCTCATTATGCCTTTTTCGTAGTGTCCAGTGCTTTGAGTTCTGGCTCTGGTGCCTTGTCTTTGCTTCCCAGGAGGTGCAAACCTTGTGCCCTTGGATCCATGTCTTGCAGCACAAAACCAAGAGGGCAGGGCAGTGCAAGTATAAATTCTGCTGCTGTATCCAGCATGTGCCAAATGCAATGAGCTTTGGGCAGACTGTACAATGTATTCACTTTTCTCTGCTGAACATTAGCTTAAGCATTTCCAGTCCCTCAGCCTGAAGTGTGTGTTTTGCTGACCACACAGGCTGTCAATGACAACTTCATAACTTGTGGAGTTCACAGTGCAGTGTTTCCAGCTCCTTTGACTCTTCTCTTGAATGAGATTTGTTTTTTTTTTTTCTTGCTTTCAAAGTGCAAATCTGATCTCATACTGCTGCTGTTTTGCGTGCTTGGATCTGCAGCCTAGAGTCTGTTGATGAGTAGTATGCTGTTTACTGCTCATAGGTCTGGCACAGAAGTAATCATTGTTATCTTGCCAGAAATTCACTGTTGGACTTCACTGCCTCAAATTGCCAAGAATAAAACCAGAACTGAGCAAAGAAAATGGAAACTGTGCCTACTGTACCTCAATGGTCACTCCTGGCTGGCTCTGCAATACTATGCATTGGAATTATGGTTTTGGAGGCTTATTTTCATTGACAAGTCTTTTTGAAAGTTTAAGGCAAATCTGTGCTGGCAGCTACGGGAGTGAAGTAGAAATAAAAGCTAGTTAGATTTGCTTGCTGGTATATTTATTTATACTTATGTATGATCCCTCTTCTCAGGAAAACAGATGTTTACACATTTTTTGAACCAAAATAAGAATAGAACTAGTATGTTTAGCACTGCAGGAATGTTTAAAGATAGCTAATTTTTGGTGATGCCATCCCAGGACTTCAGCAGTGTTGCACTTTTCAGTCTGCTTCCTGACATTGCCTTTTGCTCCTCCACCACAGAGTGGGGTTTGGGTTTAGTTGTAATTAGTGATTAAGTCAGCTGTCATATTCACCAGTGAGGTACCCTTTCATGGTATGCATCTGCCAGCGTGTAAGTTGTTAAAAGCATGGTGCTAGGTATGGGATTGCATTATAGAAAAAAGAATTGTAGAAATGTGCATACACTTTTGATAGCTATACTAGTCTTACTCCATAAGCTTCTTCCTGAAGAAAAGCGTACTGTCTAATGCTGAGTTATAGGCCGTTCCTCTGGTATAGCCATGGTATTATAACCTTTTTTTTTCTGTGGGGAACAGCTCCTGTGACAGACTAAATCTAATGCTGATGCTGCAGTACTGCACGCTCAGGAAAACAGTGGGTGAGCCAAAGGCAATGCTGGCTTTTTTTCAGTCTAAAGAAAAAATAAATTGCTCCAAAGGTACCTATAAATCCTTATTGTCAGGTAGATGTTCTCTGTTTCACTTGAAAACAGAAGTTGAAGGGGTTTCTGTTTTTTCACTCCGGTCTACTCGTGCTGTCAGCACCACATCGTATTATAACCTTCATAGACTTCCCAAACTGCATCTTGAAAAGCAGAACTTCACAACCTTACAAGTCATGCTTTGTTCTGTTGAGAACTACAATTCCCTTTTAACTGAATTGCTGCAAAAAGAACAAAACAAAAGTAATAGCGAGAACTGGAAGTAAGTGTTGTAGATGTCCCAATGCATACTAAGAGCGTAACAGTTAAGCAGCTGTGCTGAGATGCAGAACAAAAACTTGGAGTTGTTTGTTGAAGACTTCACTGTAGATCCTGCAGTAGATAAGTTCTGTGGCTTCCAGACATTGACAAAACTTGTCTTGTATGTAACACCGCCATAGCTGTCTTCTCCACTGTGGCAATTAATTCCTAAGAGCTGAAGGCTAGTTGTCCTAGTGCTTACTTGTGAGAGGATTTTTCTGAAATGAGTGTAATTTAAAGATTTTTTGCGGTAAGTGAAAATAAGCTCTTTACATGTATCTTCCAGGTATACCCCGTTTGCCTTTCTCTACTTATTCCTTTTTTTCCACCAAGTTAGTAACATTCTTCTTTCAAAAAGCCTACTCTTGTATTTGTCTGTACTTGGTGCATTGACAACTGTATTTTTCATTTCCCGTTTTTTGCTGGTTTCATTGCTTCCTCATACAGTTTCCTGTTTGTTTCTCTGTGTTGCATTCACCCACTGAATTGCTGCGAGCAGCCTCAGTGTCCAGAATGGGATGGTTCCAGATCAATATAAGGGCTTGTCACCATGCAGGAAACAAATCCAAAACAGTTTCTTTGTTAAATAGTGGGAGGACTGCAAAAAGTGAAGGAGCAGCTTTCACCTACAGCAGCACCTCATTTAGAGCTTGGGGAATAACTCAGTTTTGAATGAACCCTCTACAATCCAGGCCAAAACTACCCAAATGCACCCTTTTCTCTGTCTCAACAGCAGTGGTGGATTGTGTCTTGACAAGAAAATTGAAGTTCAGAAGTGTGAAGGATCTGATGCAATGTGTTCCAACTCATGGTTATGACCTGCTTTTCATTACTCAGCATGCTCATCCTCTTGTCTTAGCCACTCTTCCAGAAGACACATTTTAGGAAATTTTTAATGTAGAAATAGCTAACTGGTTCAGGCAAAACCCACATTTGCTACAAGCTGGAGCACACTTTTTTTTTTTTTGGCCCTGTGCTGGAGAAGACAAATATTATGATGTTTTGCCTTATTGTGCATATTTATTCATTCTATAGAACATCATTAATGAAGATGACTTTTGGAATCCTCAGCTTAGAGCCATAATATATGAGCGTGCAATGCAGAACAGAGCAGAGGCATGTCGTGGTGATACAATCTGTCTTACCAAAGCAGCTTTTACACTGCAAACTACGGTTTCCCTAGTGACATGCAGCTTTGTGTGATATTGCCAAGATTTATGGCTGGTGGTTTCCTGAAGAGCTATTTGGGTAGTCTGTGCTTCACTGAAACAACTTTCATATGTCCTGTAACAAATCCAAAAGTGTAATGGAATAGGTCATTTGTCTTGAGTTTTAACATGAAACAAAATGATGTAGTAGGCTTTTTTCTTCTCTGTAGTGAAGAAAAGCTGGCTCATTTTCAACCTGGATTCCAGCCTTCTGGTTTCTGAATTCACCCCTGTGGAGGTGATGTTAGATTTGTAATGCTGTCTTGCACAGCGTACTGCAAGCCTGCCTTAGTGACAGTAAGGCGAACTAATGTCTTCAGTTATGCTCTTTTCCATTTATAATGGTATTAATATCCTTTTAGCAAAAGCAGATTTCCTAAAGAAAAAAAAAAGGAAAGAACAAAACAGATTTATAACTCTTGTAATGTTGGTTAGCTGCTAGAAATGAGAGTAAGATTACAGGGCCACAACACTTAGGCCACCCATTCAAGGAACTTCTGGTGCAGTGATTAGGATGGTAATCCTTTTTGGGAGTACTTGAGTAGCACTGTTTCTTGACTACTCAGTGTAAACATACTGGATAATATAGTTCTGTCTTTTAATGGCCTTCTGAACTGGTTACATATTTAATTACTATTTTCTGTCCAGTATTGTACCTAAATCTCAAAATATAAAAAAAAAAAAAAAAAAAAAAAGTAGTTTATCACCTTGAAAGATTGAGTCACTGTTGAATAAGAAGCAATTTCCATTGAGGGGTAGTAGAAATGCTTCAGCCAAGTCCTTGCCAGACAGAGCTCAAATGTGTGCTTGAGCTGTTTCAAAGAAAATCTTGGCTCCTTCTGTCAGCAATGGCACTGTGTCATGGGTGGAGGTGGAGGGCTGCTGTGTGTTGTGGAAGGAGGATGAGCTGCTGAGTTTGCCGTGGTTGCAAAGTCAGGTTGTAGCATACCTAGGGTGTGAGAACAGAGATCATCTCTCACACGACTGGCCTCAGTGCCCTCAGCATTCAGCACAACCTTTCAGGTTCCTTAAAACAGGAGCACTGGTAATATGCAGCACCTTGTGCTTTTTTCTGGTTTCAAATCACTGTCTACCTAAAAGCTTAGGACTGCTCAGAATATCTTCATGTAGCAACGTCAAAATAAAATAAATTAGACCTCTATGAGGGGACAAATACTTCAAAGCTCGTTGCTTGATGATCGATGGGTCACTAACATGCTCTGCAAATCTGACTCTTGTTGTTTTGATATGCATTGTTAACAAACATGAGTATCTTCCCTTCAGCCTCTGTGCCCTTTCCTGTTACTGATTATGAATGTTTAGTAGTGACTTCAAAAGTACGAAGACTGTGGGGAAGGATCAAATGCATTAAAATTGCACATACCAATGTTTCTCAACCAATGTCTTTGTAGGTGGATGGAGGTCTGCTTGGAGGAAGAGCTGCCCCCTACTACTGAGCTGGAAGAAGGCTTAAGGAATGGTGTTTACCTTGCCAAGCTTGCGAAATTTTTTGCCCCCAATCTGGTGTCAGACAAAAAGATCTATGATGTGAAGCAGGAACGTTACAAGGTAATAACTTTCAGTTCTCCTAATTACAAGACAAAAAAAAAAAAAATTGCCCATCATTCATCTCTCAAGTATACTTAAGCATGTTTGCTTCATTTTCTGTCTCTCTTTTGTAAGTCTGTCAAGATAAGATGGAAGATGCACAGCACTAAGAAGCCAGTATGAAAAATGCTTTATACAAAGAAAAATTGTGTTAGTTCCACTTAATGTTTTTAAAGTCAAATAAATTACACTTCTGGCTCCAGAGAGAACATGAGGCTTCATTTTCATAATTATTCCTTACTCTACACTGGAGCCAAAAACATTTCAATAATATAACTTGATATCTATTCCTGATTTTACTCGTCTTGTGTGGAAGGACATTCACTTCATTAGATCTATATCTATTTTTGCTACCAAATTCAGCATTAAAGCAAAGTAACAGTAATTAAGCTTAGCTTGCTGAGTGTGTGAGCTGTTCATTAACTGAAAGATCATCAATAACATATGCACATGTATCAGCCCTATGAAATGCATTATTTCAGTCTGTAGAAAGGGCAGGGAAATGTTACATATCTATGTTTTAGAGATGTAATCACAGTTTGTTGTTTGAGAGTTTAGAAATTAAGTTGCTCTGCTCCTATGTAGTTGATAGAATCATGGTTAAGAACCATAGCTACATTTAAATGTTCCTCTTGGAAATCCCTAAAACAGCAGCCGAGGCTCATTTGCATCCTTACTCTGACCCTTTAAAAATAAAAATTATTCAATTTTTGTTTCCCTCTCGTAACTGCTGCTTGCATAAGCTGTAGGCAGGAACAGGTGTCCAGGTATATCTGAACAGCAACAGAGAGCTCCTTGTCTGTTCCCCATTCAGTAGTGCTGACGGCATTTCCAATTCCCTGTTTTGGAGGTAGTGGTCCATGGTGCCTGACAGTCACCCTTCTGTCCTGAAGACTGCTGAAGGGCAGTCCTACTTAAGCCGCTGTACACCTAGGTTTATATAAATCTGGCTTACTTTACATAAAAGCATGAGTTGGGCATCTTGGGTCTGTTGACGTTAGGCTGCTTCATTAACAGGATTGCAACTACGATGTTGGAGTCTTGCGGTCAAAAGAGGGAAAATTCCCTCAACTTGTCTTCAGGATATAAACTTGGGAAGCAGTAAAGCAATCAGGAGTTATTTTTGTCATCTTTCTCTCCCGTGTTTCCAACAGAGATCAGGACTCCACTTTCGGCACACTGATAATACTGTGCAGTGGCTAAGAGCGATGGAGTCCATTGGTCTGCCTAAGGTAGGCATTTAACTTTTAGCAAGGAAACAGGTTCAAGCCGCTGACTTGGTAACATTTCCTTTCAACTGTCCAAGTATTAACGGTTGTGTAGAGTAAACCTACTGGGAAGACACAAATCTGAAGTGAAGGTAATGCTGAAAACAGTGCCAGTATCAGTTATGTGCTACTGCCCCCTGCGCTTGGGCTGTGGACGGTGAGCCCTGTGGGTGGGAACACTCAGGGTTCTTCTCCTGGGAAGTCAAAGCGGAATACTAGTGGTGCTAGTGCAGTCTCAGTGGGGGCCTGAATGGAATATGGTTTAAACTGGAAAACTTTATTTTCTTCCCGTCGGTTGCTATCTCTGGTGTCTCTTGCTGCCTCTATCTCCTAACCTATGCCCTAGTTTTTCTGCCTCTGCCATGTTTCCAGGCTGTCCCCAGACACTCCGGTGCGCCTGCGTGTTGGCTGTGGTGTTCCTCCAGCTGCTTTCTTGAGTCACCCTTCACACTTATCTCCCTTCTCGCAGGTCTGCGCTTCTCATCTCCCCCTCTTCTGCTGTTTCTGGGCACCAGTGAGTCTCTTTTTGCATGAAAATCCTTTTAAGAAGGGCTGTGCGGAAACACCCACTCTATTGCCCTGCTGTTTTGGTACCTGTGGGCCCATGGGATGAGTGCCCCTGCCTAGGAGCAGCCCTGGGTACCTGGTGGGGGCTGCTCCACACGGTGTGATGCCAGCACAGGATGGTTGCTCAGACCGCTGCCTAACAGCTGCAGGGAACAGTGGCCAGTTCCTGTGCGGGAGCCTGCAAATAAAAAGGGACTTTTTGGCTAAATTGTTTTGTACTCCTCTATTCAAATGTATTCCTCTGTAAATGGCACATTTACGTGGCTGGGGTTGCTGGTGTTCAGATACCTTTGAATTTAAGCCTTACGAAGTGAATCAATGCCACCTACTAAATGGTAACTGTAACTAGGCTTCGGGTGTCTGAAGGAGGACAAACCCTACTTTCTGAGCTCTTGCCAAAGAACCTTTTCTACAGTCCTGCTGAAATGCTGTCTGCTTATCTTCCTTGCTTTCCATTTTAATGTCTAACTTGTGTGCTTTATTAAACTCTTCCTTATGAAAACTACTGATAAGGCTAAAATAGCATGAGAAGAGATTTGATTCATAGTTGTATAGAGATAACAACTGAACTTCTATGCTTCAAAGCTAGGGATCTGCAGAGAGCCCATTTTTAGCTATTTGTCTGCTCAGTTATCTTTAACTGCATACTCTGTTTTTTTTTTTTTAGATTTTTTATCCAGAGACTACAGATGTCTACGATAGGAAAAACATACCCAGGATGATATATTGCATTCATGCTTTAAGGTAACTGCTGATTGCAGTAAAGGCTAACGTGGCTAATTTAAGTGTGTAAGTCTTGAATGGCATTAGCGTAACCAGTATAATCTTTTATAAGTTCATTAATTTAAGGCTAGTGCTGAAAGGAAAATTTGGGCAAATTATTTCTGAAATAAAAACAAAGAACTACTGAATTTAGCGCAAACATCCCTCTCGATGTGTACAGCCTTCACAAAATGGTTTCTGTCTTAGTAATTATTTTGAAACAATACATACAAACAGATGGACAAAACCTTAGCAAAATATTAGTGTAACTGTGGGATAGAGGCGCTGATCAGAGTGAAAATGAAAATGATCTGGCATTCCTCTAGCCCCAAAGTGGAGCAAATAATAAGCACACTATGAGGTCATTTGTAAGAAATGTAATATTTTCCAAGATCTTGAAATCCTGAGCAGTTCAATTTTGAGTGTTAAGTTGGGAAGGCTTTGGCCACATCACTGAAGTAGAGCTTAAGGTTTTTTTTCTCCTGCTGGAAAGATTTCCTTGTAACATTTTGCTCTGAAAGCACTAAACATCTGCCTCATGCCACCCTTGTTGTGAGAGAGAGGTGTCGGCAGACAGCTCCTCCCTCCTGTGGCTCTCCCAGCTCATTTCCTGCACATAGAGAGAGACCTTTTCATTACTTTAACTGCGTCTCCACAAGCCTTGTATGTAACTTATGTCTGAACTCTCACCTGTGTTCCTAATGGCACTCCAAGACACATCAGCTGTCCCAGGGGTATAGGTCAGAAACTGCTTAGTGCATGCTGTTATTGAAATATTTTACAGTCTAATCCTTGCAATTACATACACACTCCTGCATTCTGCTGCATGTACTTACTGCCGATAAATATGGCACACTACCAACGTTCATATTTCTTCCAAGTGCTACGTGTTCAGCGTTGGTAATGCTGCCGTGTAATTTTTGCCAGCGCTGAGGGTTGCCACTTTTAGTTGCTCTGAGTGCTGTAATGCTGACTGTCCAGCATCCCCAGGACTGCTTGAGGCAGTTCTTGCCTCCTGCCAGTGAGTGCCTTGTGCAAACCTGAGGCCATTTCCTGCCTTGGGCACACAGGCCTGTAAGGCTCTCAGCCAGCAGTTGGGTGGGCTGTGTTCTCCTGCTGGTGTCACCTCTAGCTCAGATACTTTGCAGGAGGTGAGAGCACAGTGAGGTTTTCCAATAGGTGTGTGCTTGTAAAGCAAGGGCTTCGACACCTGTGGGTTTGAATGCTGCATAAGAAACAATGTGCATAGCAGCTGCCTTATAAGTTCTGCCTAATTCCCACAGTTGTGATAACTTCTATTTTTCAACTGAATTTTGCAAGGGATTGGACTCTGGTAGGAGTTCTTGTTCTCTAGCTTGACCTGCCCCACAGTTTATGTCAGTGTCAGGACCAGTCCATGCTGACTAAGCGTTCTTCAGAGTTTGTCTTAAGTTTTTTCCTTGCTGCATATCAGCACAAAGCTCTAACTCCATGCTTCTGAGCTGTGATGTTAGAAAGAGGCTTTACAACATACATCACACACCACCCCACACCGAAGGGAAGCAGTCCTGCAACATTTTGCTTTGCCACGACAGCGTGGGCCCTGAGCGTACAGGATGTAGGAATCAAAGAAACAATTGCTGACCTTCATTTACTTACAGACTTGTTCCTAGAATGCATGTTGTAACCATCTTTCAAATCAAACTCCAGCATCAGTATCAAAATTGAAAACAGATTACGCTGAATGCAGGCTGGGAAATGGCAGTGCCGAGAACAGGGCACTTCCTTGACCAACAGTGGCTGCTGTTAGGCTGGTGTCAGGGGCACTGAGCTGCAGGAATCCAGCTCTGTTCCCCTTCCCACTGACCTGCTGTTCCCTGTGCCCAGCTCCAAACCAAGCACACCGCCTCTGTCCTGCTCTGCTCCCTGGGTCTGTCAGAGCATCCTCTCCAGCGAGCCAGCACAGGGATCCTTGACCCTAGGAAAGTTCTTGGGTCTGGCACCACAGCTCCTGGAAGAAGATATTGCAAAAAAAAGATTTTCCTCTTTGCATCTGTTGCATATGAACCTGGTCACTGTACAAAGAATCGCTGCAGAGCTTAGATGTTAAATTCTAATACAACTTGGAGCACACACTCAAATTTCAAAGGCTTGTAACATAGACAAGCTGAGCGCCTTCTCTGAGAAGTGGAGGGCTGACCTACTTTCTATTCTTTCTTAGCTGTTAGCAAGTCATTATCCCAAAGCAGGAAGATTCTTGAGCTTTCCAATGCAGCTACAGGAATTTTACACAGCTAGGATTTTTTCTTATTCTCATACTTGAAAATACTGAAGCCATCTCCAACTGAGATTTTTTTCTTAAATTTTCTGAAACAGTCAGTGTGCATAATTAGTGCTTAAAGTTGCCCCTTTAATTACAGTGAAGAAGATTTTACTGTAGGTAATGGAGCCAAATGTTAACATTCCATAGCAAAGTCTTCAGTTATTTGGGTTTTGCTGATCTTTGAGCAGATGGAGGGTCTGAAGACAGGAAATGACTCTAAGCAAAACTGTTTCAATATATTTTTGAGATATGTCCTGTTTCAAGCCTGAAGTGAAGACCACTGCCCTTACAGCATGTGGAACAACTTGCACCGTCCAAAACAGCACTGATCCCTCCAGCAAGGAGTTATTTAGCAAGCAATTTCTAGATTCCTGCTAAGTACCCTGTTACTTTTTCATGTTGATACTTCAGTACTTAAATCAGACTTAAAAATACAAAAGCATCAGTCTCATTTCTTGAACTGTTTTTCTTGTGAAAGCTGATTTGGATTTGATCCTGTGCTAAATGAGTTTAAGACTTAAGATTTAAATACCAAGAGTGATTCTTGTTCCTAAACAGTGGTGGTTTTAAGATTTGATTCTTCTGTGTCCCCCTGACTCCCTTAAATATATAGTTTTCAAATAATCTTCTCAAGAAAATTGCCGCTACATTCTGGACAAACTATCTATGAAACTGGAAAGCTTTGAAACATTGCTTTCCTAGGAAGAGGTAGAATAACAATATCATACTTAAAAACACACTACTTTCAGATTTGTTTTTATTGCATGCAATACATGAGCCAAGCTAAAAACAAGATCCAGGAGCCTCTTGTTAATCAGAACTGCAGCTCGGCATGTGTGATGCGAGGGGAACGTCACCTGGGAAATGCTCTGGGAAACCCCAAGCCCCCCACTTCAGATTTTATGTAGATTCCTTGGGGATCACACTACATCTACAAAAGCATTAAGCAGCTGTTTCAAGTACGCTTATACCTTTAAAATAGAGTAGAAATGTCCTTGTGTTCCCTGCAAAACTCCCTGCAAGCAAATTTTCAGCACCACCTGGTGGTTAATAATCTTACTCAAACAAGGGAGCGTAGGAAATAACACCGCATCCTCCTGGGAAGTGTTGAACAGCCAAAACTTAAGGCTCTCTTGTTCATCATGCTCATTTTTCTCTGAATCTCTGTAGCATGCTGACCCCCAAAAAGCTAGGACAGTACCATGCTGACTTCCATGACTGCTGGTATGGCATCCAGCACTTCAGTCAAGGCTCCAGCCCTGGCATGATCCTGCAGTAAAATCTTAAAACCCTGCAAGAAAAGACTGTCAGGCAGTTCAGGATAAAGAGGGGACCTGGTTCACTACTGTGCTCATGCACCTTTCTTTTTCTTGCTATCTTGTATTTAAGACTTTTTTGAAAGGTGAGAATGGCAGTGGTGATGATTTGAAGGACTACAGCACTCAGCAGTCTGTCTGTGTGAGATGCACTGTTGCATCCATCCAGCTTGTGACAGGACAGAGGAGTAGCAGCAGGAGAAGATGAATTGCTGATTCTTTGTGCTCTGAGACAATTATGGCAGCTACAAATGCTGGATTTGAAATCTCATCCTCCAATTTCCTAGTAGACAAAATAGAAGTTAAGAATGAAAACAAAAGGGAAATGTCAACTTCAACAAATGAATGCCAAACCACAATGCACATCTGCAATGTATGAAGATATGGATGAAGTAATTTAAATAAGATGTCCAAAATAATCCTGTTGGAGGAACACTTTAGCTCAGTCTTATTGTTAAAATCTTTGTGCTGATAATTGGTCCCTGTTCAGAAAGCTTATTTTGTTTGTTGAGTTTCACTGATAAGATATAAAAATCTCAATGTTTTGTAGATAAATGCCTAGCGTTTGGAAGATATTGGGGCAAGTATGTGTTTACTCAGCTGTTTTTCAGATAGCGCTACAGCTCTAGACATAAGTATAGATTTTTTTTCATACTACATTGAAATGAAAATAAAAGCACTTTTACGTTGAGCTCACTTCATTTTACAAGAGCAAAATGGTTAATGACACAAGTATTTGAGAGTGCTAAGCACATTTCCCTGCACTTACTAAGAAGGGTTTCAGTGAATTGTGTGCCTTCAGCTATTATAAGGATATAATAACATAAGTCGAAACAAACTATAGACCCAAAGCTATAAGCTGTACTAAAGTGCATTCATGTCTTGATTTTTGCCAATATTAGCTCCTGAATTTCTTTAGAAACCCTTAGTGGAAGGCAATTACTTGTTTACATTTCCCCTGTAATATGCGATAAAATGACAATATGTCTAACAGATGCTTTGAAACTTCAAGTAAAAAAACCCTCTTACTGTAATAATTAAAATTTCTGAAATATTTAAAAAAACTGGTTTATTTTATATCCCTCCACGAAGGACAGATGTTAAACAACAAGCTTTATAGTGGCAATTATTCTAAGAAAAACACTCCTCACTTGTATAGAAAGTGGACACATCAATGACACAGGGGTCTTCTAATATTAATTCTTTTTCTTTGCAGTTTATATCTGTTCAAACTAGGATTAGCACCACAAATTCAGGACTTACTGGGAAAAGTAGACTTCACAGGTAATAAACTGCTTATCTAATCGTGTATGAGATAACTTCTTCATGCAGTAAATCTGCTAACATTGTACATATTTTCTGTTAAGGTCTTTTACCTCCCTTAGGGTTGTACAGAGCAAATCCTAATTAAATACTTGGGAGGGTGATATTTTTAATAAATGCCTGTTTTTGAAGGACAGAAGGGAGTAAATTTGTATGGAATACTTGCCATATCTTAAATTCTCTCAAAATAGAGAGGCAAAAGCTGCTGAGAATCCCTGATCATATGTGCTTTCAAAAACAAAAAAATAAAATTAAAAAAAAAATGCAACTGTGTTTGTAGGTATGGTGAATTTACAGTGGAATTTTTCAGGCTTTGTTCTTATAGTGTCTTTTTTGTCTGAACAGAGGAAGAAATTAGCAACATGCGAAAGGAGCTAGAGAAATACGGCATACAGATGCCATCTTTTAGTAAAATTGGTGGGATTCTGGCCAGTGAATTGTCAGTGGATGAAGCTGCATGTAAGTACAGCTCTTGTTCTCTTTTCTACTGAATAAACTGAAAGAATGTCAACAAAATATTTTCTGTTTTAATTCATCTATACTGCCATATCTTGATAAATAACAAGAAATGCAATGTGATGGTCGGTAAAAATTTCCTTGCATAATTGTTACAAGGCCTTTTGCAATTTGTCAGGCTGCATTTTTGAGCACAAAAAAAATTTTATGCATCTCTATTGAACTATAGAAAATGCTATCAGAAGCAAAGCTTTCTTCCCATCTTTTGCATGTGTTTACTGTTTTGGTAGCTAGTGCTCCTCTAGAATGAAGTGAGCTGTGTAGGTGACTCCACGCCATAAAGGGTACAACACACTAGTCAAGACAGCATATTTAGTGAAATCAGAAAGCATCAGCATAGAAAAGGAGTGCATCAGGTGAAAAAAAACCAAAGCAACAACAAAATACCCTGCATTTTAATGGAGCTCCAGTGCAACTTTGCTAAACCTTACAGAACAGAATAAATGAAACACGCCTCTTCATAATTTAGCGTACTGAAATTTCCAGACCTGAACTTACAAGATGCTTCCTCATGTTGTTTCACATTGTCACATTTTGCAGCTTGTTGCAGCTTAATGTTGTGTACGCTTGTGCAAAGCCAGATCTTAAAATACTGTCTTTAGAAATGAGGTTGTTATTTTCTGCTCTTTTTAGCAAACTTTCAGAGATTTAGTGATGACCAAACACTTTTCTAGTGAGCTTCCTTCTTTCTCTGGTGATGAAAGGGTTGCAACTTCCTTCTTTGAAAGCTTTTTATAGTGTGCGTGTATAGTTTCCTTTCACTTCTGAAGTGTGTTCTGTCCTGTATAGAAAATCAGGGTTTCCTGATGCTGGTTCTGTTTCTCTGGGCAAGGAGTGTGCTGCAGATAACGTGCCCTGCCCCAGAACAGGAAATATCTGCTATGGGAACCCTCACATGGTAGGGAGGGTTGATGCAGAGATCCTGCTGCAGGAAAGGGGGTTCCACCCTGCTTCCGAAATGGAGTGAGCAAAAGGAGAAATAGGAAGTGAAACAACTGCTGATGACTCCTGCTGTGCTATCAGCAGCAGTAGAAATCAGTGTGCAGAGAGTAAACCTAAGTGCACTCAAAACAGACTACTTCTGCAAATACACGTTTCACACCTCCAGACTACTCTGGCAAGTCCAGTCAGGTTTCTCATTGTTTCTCTTGGTAGCTAGGTTCACAACATCCACCAACACAAGTTCACATCTCCCCTAATTATGACACCATCTGTTGTTCACCTGTTGTTAGCTCCACTTATGCCTGTGAGGCCTCTTAAACAACTCTGGAAGAGATTACATCCTTCCTATGTATTTTTATATGCAGATGCAGAGTTTACATGTCATAGGAACCACAATCTTCACTTTGCCCCTTGAAGCTGATCTGGGCGTTCATAGAGTGGCTCTCTGCATCTCTTCTGTGCCAACTGCTTATGTTTCTCCTCTGATGCTGTGCTGAATTGAAGAAAATTGTTTCAGAGCAACTTTCTAGTGTGAGCTTCAGGCCAAGCAATGGGAAATCCACCAACAGATAAGGAAGTTATTCTAGTAACTCTGAGAATTGACAACTTCACTTCATGCTTCATTTGCCTGTGTTCAGTTTTCAGCAGTTTTCTCTTCTGTTCTGCTTTTCTAAACTTTTTTACAACTCTTTGCTTTTCTAAAAGCTCCAAGCTTTCTGAATCATTGACAAGTATCTTTCACTTTCTTAATATACTGAAAGAAACTGAAGGCTATAAATACAGATGTATAGAACCTCAATTAAACATAATCCAGAAAAGTGGGTAATTGAATGTTTTTCTTCAGCTTAGCAAAATTACTCTATGCCATGTAGCCAGGTAGACCTTAGAATAAGGTAGTCTTAGACGTGGCATGCAGGTTGTGCCCTCCCTGAGGACCCTTAACTGTGTTTTCTAGGGCACAGATTTCATTGTCTGAACTTTCTTATGCCTAAAACCTTTCAGATATCATTACTTAAACAGTGCTTTTGCATATTCATAAAATCATTTAGGTTGGAAAATACCTTTAAGATCATCAAGTCCAGCCATCCACTTAACACTACAAGTCCACTGCTAAACCATGTCCCTAAGCATCATATCTACTCATGTCTTAAATGTCTCTTTATGGACAAAAAGAAGCTGTAACTAAGGAAAGTGATTAAAAATACTTTCAATTGTTGTGTGCTATTACTTTCTAAATGACATAATTTGAATAATAAAACATGACATTTTATTTTCTGACAGTAAAATAGTAACCCACGCTTGGAGAAGAAAGCATAGAACAGCAAGGTGTTACTAGAGCTACCTTTGAGCAGAGTACTATTTTTGGTGCAGCCTAGTGGAAGCATTAGGAATGGAATGTTTGAAGGAGAACGTGAATTGTCTTATACATTAAACCATCATGTCAAAGATAGAAGACAGTATAAATACTAGATGGATATGAGGAATGTGTGATGCAGAAGGTTTCCAACCTGTTGCTCTGAATGTGTTCCTGGGACTGAGCTACAGGAACAGAGCTTGCATGGGGCTGCTGACTGAATGGACAAGAGCCAGGCAAGCTGCAGTTAATCTCATGGATCATACGTACATGCTGCTGTTCTTTGACTCTTTTACTGCTACTTCTACACTTACTAGAGTTATTTCATAGTCTTGCTACAAAAGCTAAGTGATTTTCTGTTAATTGGTAATTTCCCACCATTTAATGAAGGAAGTTGTATTTCTACTGTCAATAGCATGTTATCTGCTTTTTCCTTTTAAGACGACTGAGGTCAAGAAATGATTTGCATGTTTTGATTGCTTCCTAAAATCTTGGATTATACTTCTAATTTCAGTGCATGCTGCAGTGATAGCAATTAACGAAGCTATTGAAAAAGGAATAGCTGAGCAAACCATTGTGACTCTGAGGAATCCAAACGCGATGTTGCTAAATGTGGATGAGGAACTTGCACAGGACTACCAGAATGAGCTCTTTGAAGCTAAAAGGAGAAAACAATCAAGCGCAAGACTTAAGGTAGTGGTATTTTTAGTCTTCTTAGTATGTATGTTCTTTCTTGCTGTTTGTGCTGTAGTATTATCATTTGAAAAGTAAGCTGAATTAATTATAAAAATTAGTATGATTAGAAGAAATGAGCTTGGATAAGTAATGGTGATCTAACAAGCTGAAAGATTATTTTAGAAGAATCTGATTACTATGAATTTGATGCAACTCAGTGCTGACCAAAGGATAAAACACTGAAAATCAAAAGAGACTGTATTTTTCGTCTGTCACTTTAGAAAAACAAATTTTGTTTAAAAGGAAAAAAAAAAAGAGAAATTATGCCTTTTTTGAACATAAGATATAATCCCTTTCACAGGTCTTTAAAGTGAATTTATTTGCTTTGTTTTTGCTTGAGACAATGTTTTCTACTGCTGCAGAATGTTGCACTATATTTATATGCGTACTTTGCAGAAAATGCTTTAAATATTGCTCAGCCAGTTACCACAGCACGCAAATACATGGGTTCACATGATCACCAAGTTCCTTCACATGTGCATTCTGCAAATATTTCATCTGGTGTACTTTTAATGACTCCTACTAATGGCTGTTCTCCCTGCAAAATTTTTGTTGACTAGCAACAATTTTGTTTTCTTAGAATGGCACAATCTCTGAAGAGGAGAGAGATGTCTATGAAGAGCTGCTGACACAAGCTGAGATTCAAGGCAATATCAATAAGATCAACAGTAAGCCATTCAGGATCCTTACAGAAGTGTGCATGGTCTTCCAGATTCCAGCTGAACCTGACTTGAACCCACAGGAACAAACAAAATATTTCTGTGGAAACTTATAAAATATACAGAAGTAGATGTCTGTCTGTAATAGGGTTTTTTTGCTGCTCCTTCTTTACTAATCTTTTGGGGGCTAATGTCTGTTTGTTCGTGAGTATTGCTATGAGGATTCCTCCATTCAGAATCCAATCATTTTTGCCTGCTTTGTTTCTTCACATTTGAGTTCCTTCTGTGCGCAGATTACTGTAAATTTTGACCCCCTCTTCTATATAGACATGAAATTTGTTCTTAAGCCATTGTTTAGCTGTGGTTAAATTGCTCCCACATGGGCTCATACAGAGCCAGAAACTCTTCTTGTAGGATAGATCTTGAAATCCATCCTGTGCTGCAGACTGCCATTCTAGCTGGCTTTTTACTCAAGTTGAGACGCTGACAGCCATGGATTTTTATTATTTTTTTTTTCAAAAGTGTATTTGCTGTTTCATAAGCATTGTTTTCATTTCAGTTCACATAGCTTTAGTCCAAGTGAACGAGGCAATTGACCGGCAAGATGAAGTGGCGCTGATGGCAGGTTTGAACCGTCCTGCTCTGAGCCTACTTGAAGTTCTGCCACAAAATTCCTCTTGGTACCTATTACAATTGTGTGATTCTAAAGAACAGAAAATGCAGGTAATTGAGTAGAATGGCTGCTATGCATCAGTTTTATTTTTGATTATTATATATTTTTTTAAGCTGGCTTAAACCAGAGGAAAATTGCCCTACTCTGCCTTCAGCATCACTTAAGGAATAGTTTTATCAAGGCTTTAGAATAACTGCTCTACTGATAAATACCAAAGTAGTTGCGTTTGCTCTGAAGAGCATGATGCATTTTTAAGTAGTTACTAAGACATCAGAATAAAATTTGATACAGCGTGCAACCCCTAATAATGCTTATTTTGAAGATGAATTGTAACTTGAGTACAACAAAAGATAAAACTCAACCACTAACAACAAATAAGAATATTTGTGGAATTGAATTTCAGG
This sequence comes from Penelope pileata, assembly GCA_013396635.1. Classification (NCBI taxonomy): domain Eukaryota; kingdom Metazoa; phylum Chordata; class Aves; order Galliformes; family Cracidae; genus Penelope; species Penelope pileata. The sequence continues at coordinate 232,422 of WBMW01006025.1, forward strand.
GAGAAAATCTATCATTTTGAGTAAGATGAAAATCACAGGGAAAAACTAATGCTATTTTTACTGTGATATTGGTATTGCCTGAATATTAACTATACATTCAAACCCTAGTGTCCCACTGAGGGCTTTTATCCCTTATCTCCCATCACAGTTACAAGCATAATCAAATCTTTTTTTTTCCTGATGCTAGATAGCAGGGGTTCCAAATATGCTCGACAAAAGTGATATACAGAAAGAAGTTAGTGTTGCCAATGCGGAAGCTGAGGCTCACAAGCTTAGTGAGTAACTGTTTTTATACTCATTTTTTAGCATCACTGTTTAATGATTTTAAGATGATTAACTGAATCCACAATTCCTTGCATATAGACTCAGTTTCTTTAACTGAAACCATATGCATTTTATTTTGAAACTGTTCTTCTCAGAGTCGCAATTGCCAAGTCACCAATCTGTACTACATCAGATATTTTCTTTTCACCTGAGGTAGCTAACACCTTTCTTTGAATAACTTAAGCTATTAGTAAACACAGTGATTTAAAACTGAGTACAATGCATGGCTTGATGGCTTGTACACTGTTAGTCCTCACTTGGGAGTAATGACCATCACTGTAGAATCAATAGAACAATCAAATAGAAGAATATTTTGCAATCACATTGAAGAAAATTATTCTCACTTTTAGATGCATATATCTAAATCTAATCTCTTCTTAGACTAAGGATGTCACAGTACAAATGCTGTAAGATACTTATAGTTTTTAAAAATATAGTTAAGGGGGATCTAAATTTGCAGTGCATGTACTGCTTCTTTTGTCTGGAAACTTCTTTGCTAGGAGATTCAGCTTTGTTAAACTGCTGTCATTTCGTGCTACATCTGGGCATGGCTTAGTGGCTGTTTTCTGTATTTCAAATGCTTTGAGTCCAGGCTGATTGCTTCTGTAATGTGACTTAAAGGTGGTACAGTGAGGTCAACCTAAGCTGGAAGTGAAGTTTGACTTGCTAGCTCAAGTGTTTGCCTGCTTTAGGTTGGTTAGGCGTGACGAGCAGTACTTTCCTCTTAAGGGAGTGCTCCTTGTTAAAGGAAGTCAGAAGGAAAACTGTAGTCTATGGAAAGCAGTAACAGTGATTTGGAGAGCACCTCATTTCTTATGTTTGGTTTTAAAAGGGGAAAAATATAGCCTTTTGTTATTGGAATGTGTACATTTTAGTGTGTTGCAAGCTGCACACTTAGTTTCTGAATTAGAAATCAATAGCTTAGTGACTAGTTCAGTTGTGGACTCTAAGTCTTTTCCTTTTTCTTCTTCTCTCTAAAGAAGCATGCCTGCATGCAGTAGCTTTGAGAGCCTTTGCTGTTTCTAACCAGAGGAGAAGCCAAAAAGGAGCCTTTGAGAACAAGGCCCCATATGACCATGCTTTGGAGCAATTGAAATGAGAGGCAAAAAGTGTGTCTAAGTGGGCCTGGTTACTTAAAAAGGTTCTCCAAGTCTTAATCTTTCGTAAGACCTAAGTGTTGCTGCACACATGAAGTGTGGATGGTATCTGCTGCACAAGAAGTCCTGTACAGGCTTGAGCAGTCAGCAGTGAATAAAAGCATTCCCTGGTGAAGGGAGGGGGAAGAGGGACAAGATAAGATAGAGGAAATAATAATCCATTTGCTGATGGAAATGACATTTACGTAACTGTCATTCTTTACTCTGCTATATGCACTCTAACCTCCACGGCTGTTTCGCTTTGCACAAGGCCAAGGTTGTTCCTTGTGCAATGTGTTCCTGGGTGTGTTCTGGCCTGGGTTTCCCCAGAATTGGCTCTTCCAGGTGTGCAATTATGGCCACTGACTAAGCTAGGGAGTGTTGCCAGGTTGCTGTGGCTGCCCATTCGGGAAGTGTTTTTCAATGTTTTTCTGCTGAGGTCCAATCCTCCAGAAATCTGTTCAGCAAAATAGGAAATTGGAGCTGTTCAGGTACTGAGAAAGAGTTACATTAGTACTTCTCTACAGTGGTTTGTTTGACATAAACTTCTCTGCAGTGGTTTGTTTGACATAAAATATGAGCTATGGAGATGATTTCAAGAAAGCAAAGCAGTGCTTGCCTGGACTGATCTTCCAGACTTTAAGGGACAAGTGATGGCACAAACTCCTAGAAGCTGTAACACATGTTTTTTCCCTTCTTTAGCAACTCAAAATCCCATCTGCAACCTTATTCAACAGACTTCTACCAGTCCTCCTGAAAGAGAAAAAACTGTTATCATTGTTGCAGGACAGGCTTGTTCTCTAGCTGGCTGAGTTAGGTCATCCTGAAAGGAGGAGGTGAGGGAAGAAGCACAACACAAGGAAGCAAGTGTTGGGTTGAGGCGGGACTGGAGTAATTGAGCTGACATACTGAGAAGAACAGAGGGACATTAGGTCCTTCTGCCTGCTGGGACAGGTTGGATCCCTGTTTTGGATTAAAGGTATAATACACGATCCCTAGTATCTAAAAGTCCAGAAGCCTTTTGTGTCCTACATTCAATGATTTGCTGCAAATTTTTGAATAGACACATTTTGCAGCATTCAGCAGTTTGTCTTAACCTGACATTTTTTCTCTAATGACAGCAAATGATTTTCTTAGAATAACCTAACTGTCATCTACATGGCAAAAAAATATATATATGCAAATGACATATGAAAATTAATAGGTTTTTCTTTCCCTGCTGTTCTCTAGAACTTATAGCAGTTGACAATATCAATACTGCAATTCGTAACTGTGATCCTAGTAAAACACTGATTGCACTGATGAACCCGGAGGCGCAGCTGCCTGTTGTTCACTCATTTGCTGCTGTTGTCTATCAGACTGAGTTGTTCAACCTCCAACAACAGAACGCTGTGGTAAGAGTGAAATGCTTACAACATGATCTAATGTTACATAGCCAAGCTGTGGAACTGAATGAACATAGCATGTTGTCATGTACAATCACACTTAATTCTCTCTCCATGGTGTTGTGTATTGCATGACTGTTTGCAACCAAATTGGCAATACTGAATCTCAAAAGTCATTTCTTGACACACTTTGCTCTGGCTGAGCTGTTGTGTTGCAACAAATAGACCTTTTTAATTGTTGCATGCTTATTGAGGACTAACCCTTTGTATATTGCGTAGAAAAGTAATCCCCTGCTATGAGAGTATGATCAGAAGAGATGGGACTGTGGGGCAAAGGGATAAAAGGATGGTGTAGCAAACAGTAACTTCTACCACCTGTGGTATTAACATACCACCAGTGGTGTGTTAACGTGGCATGTCTGTGACTAGGACTTTTGTCTTAGCACTTCAGCCTTTCTACATCAAGTCCATCTCCTTGATGGTATCTGGACCGTGTAACTCAGATTCATTACAGTGCTTAATTAGCTTCCTCACTGAGGTACATTATTGTCCTACAGAATTACCTGGCACACGATGAACTGTCTATTGCAGTAGAAATGTTGTCAGCTGTTGTGTTGCTAAACCAGGCCATGGAAAATAAAGACATCCAAATGATAAAGAGTCACCTCAGAAATCCATGCATTGGCTTCAATAATCTGGAGGAGGAAAACTTGCAACGGTAAAAATTCATTTTGTCTTGTCTAGAGGAGACTTGGCAACTTCTATAGAAGGATAATTAGGCATTTCAGTAGGTGGGTTGTCCTCTGCTGTGGCTATGAAGTTGAAAGGGCTGCAAGATAATTATCTCTGTAGTACGTTAATAGGGGAAAACATGACAAATACCAAACTGGTTGAGTATCCATGAGTGTAAGCAGTCACACAACCTCAAATATTTGAGAGAAAGAGGATATGCAAGGTGGATGTTCTCGGAAAGCAACCTTTAAGACTTGACAGGAATTTTTGTGGACACTAGCACATGAACCAAGTGTAGTTGGAAAATGTTAATCAGTAACTTCTTTGCAGTACTGGTGGAGGATCTTTGGAATGAGATAATGTGCTTAATGCCTTAAGGTCAAGGAGGCCCCTTAGACCCAGGCTAACCCCCTTTTCACTCAATATTTGCAAAAATCTGAAAAATGTAGCACAGTCCTGCTTGCTAAAAGGCTGAGTATGATGCTGTGGCACGCATGCATGTTCAAAGTCAAGTTGTAGCCTTCACTTAGCTGCCAGCTGCTTGCACTGCCACGTGTCTGTCTTGCCACAGCCATGAGCTGCTGCTGTGCTCTTTTGCTTATCTGCAAAAAAAATTATCAGGCAACTCTACGGCTTGTGCAAGACCTGAGAGCCCCCACCCATGGCTATGTGGACAGGTTCTCATCACCTGGCCATAGGTGGTGGAAATCTGAGTGCTGCTGGAAGGTGTCACTAGCCAAAACAATAGTGACCTGGTTACTGAAGGTCTTCACTGAGGAATGTAAATCTGAGCACAGCCCTTACCTTGAAGCTGGAGGGAGAGCAGTCAGGGTAGGAATAACTGGTCAGTTTTGGGGGTTGAGGGCAGGAAGGTTCTGTGCTGACTTGGAAAAGGGGCAGAATGCCTCTTGGCTTCCTCTAATGTCAGGGGGTGCTTGTGGGAGAGAGGAGCAACACTGATTGCAAAAACATAGAGATGGGCCCCAAAGTGTCAAAATGCACTATTTTTGACTGATGTCACTGTGGCCTGAAAGGGCTGCCAATCAAAACAAACAAAACACTAGGAATTGGAGTATGGAATAAATAAAATAAAACTGCTATGCAAACTATTATGCATAATTATACTATTATCTTGGCTGCAGGAAGCTTTGGCTGCACGATGCCAAGAGGGGTAGAGTAGAGCTAGAAAAATTTCTGTGAGGGAAATATTTGATGGTTTTCTACCAGAAAACAGGTATTTGTTGGGAATGCCTTTCCTAAAAGATAGACCTTCAGTGGAAATGTAACATAGACCTGCAAAATAGTACATGTTGTTGGGAAAGTTACTGATAAAAGTTGCTAGGTTCTCATAACTTCAGTTAATTTCTTATGAGAATTGAAATGAGAAAAGATTGGATACTACAAAATATGAAGTTTAATACTTATAAGAGGAACTATCTTCTTAGAAAAGTTTTAAAAGTGGGACTCATTACTAAGCAGTTCATAAGATTTCCAAATAGAGTAGATAAATCAATGGACCATAGCAGTTTTTGCAACTATTAAATGTAGATAGGCAGCCTCCAGCTTGGAAAGTCCTTAGATGTAGTCTGCTGAATGCTGAGAGAACAAATCAGAGCAGGAAATTTTCTCCTGTATTTTTCTTGCAACCATTCATTTCAGGGCATAGATGAAAATAGCAGAGGGGTATTTGGTCTGACGTGTTGTGGCAGCTAAATATTTGAATTAGGAATATTAAATTATTTAACTTATGTGGGCAAATGTTTACACTACTGTGAAGGTTTCCAGCTCAACTTGGTCTGTGATCCTTCTGAAAAGGGCAGACAGGCTACAAAGCTTGTGCTTGGAGGACCTTGAGGCTACAGAGCTTGTGCTCAGAGGACACTGATTTGCGGCTAGAGAAGCACTGCTCATGTTTGCTCTCTTCCCGTGGCCCGTCATCCTCCATGTGCAAGATACACAGTTGTCTTCTGAGCAGGAGGGGCTGCTACCTCATACAAGTGCTGACACTCTGCTCTTTGACTTAGTGTAGCAAGAAGCTGATCACAGTTTCTCCCAAATCCATCTGTAGTGCCATGCAGTAAAGGATGTCCCCAGTTCTGCTACTTTCCCCATCATCATGTTGGGAGAGTGAAAGTTTGCGGTGTCTGTATAGCTGCTGCTGACATCTCTTAGGGGCAAAATGTGGACTGAAGAGCACTTATACCCCTGATGGCTTCCTAATAGAGAGCAAACAAAATAGCTCAGGACAGAGAGTAAAGAAAAAAGCCATAGTGGTTTTCTCCTCTTTTGCCAGTGAAGAGTTGAGAAAACAGGTCAAGGAAGAATCACTCATGAGCAGAAATATCCGAAACATCTTTTTCAAGAGCTGTAATACTCACCATGCACCATATTCATACCTCTATAGCTGAACCTGGATAGGCCACCAAATTGCATGGTATATTTTTCCTCCTGAGGTTACAGAGAAATCTTAAATTTTCTAGGAGTCAAATACTGTTGATAACATAGGATCATAGGGGACTATAGCAGCATGCCTGGAAGTACTGATAAGGTACCTCCTAAGGTAGTATCTGGGGAAAAGACAGCAACTTCCTGAGATGATATCATCGTCATTTCACTCTGCCAAGGAAAATGTGTTGCATTAGCATATAGGACCAATTTCTCACATCCTGAAATGCAGTGTACGACCAAGAAGGCAGCTTGCATGTTTGTCATTCCTTGGAAAAAGTCATTAAATGATGGAAGACACATCTGACTAAATCTTAATGGTAATTTACCTTGTTATATGGAATACACTTATGTATTTTATATCTTCTTATAGTTATGCTGATACACTATTGTCTATTAAGTCAGAGGCTTCATCTCAAGGCCAAGATTATTTAAGCTGGAATGATATCCAGAACTGCATTGACATGGTTAATATGCAAATTCAAGAAGAAAACGAAAGTAAGTAATTCTACCTCTACATCACTGGCAGAGATAGTAAATTGGTCCTGAGGACACACATTTCTGTTGGCCTTGGGCAGACTGAATGAGAGAGAAGGTTGTTAAATAATTTTGAATGTGTGTTGATCTTGAAATCCACTTGAAGTATTCCTGGTTGTTACATCTAGCTGGAATGCATCTTAGGATGTCTACCATCTACAGCATTACAAATGCTGTGGTTCAGGGCACTTGGTGGTATCATTCAGTATTTGAACTGGATGATGTCACTTCAGGGATTTTGCAGAAATCATAAGCCAAGAGTGCATTGAGTGATAGGGTCAGAAAATAGCATCCTGTGTAAAACTGTGTTTTGTTAAGCGATTTCCAAGCCCTCGTTATCACCAGAGTTGGTAGGATTTTATGAAATACAACAATCTGTCCTGCTCTCCTTTCAGATAATTTGATTTCCTGTCTAAAAGGACAGTTTCTTGTGCTCTCTCTTTCTACAATAGATAGCTTTTGAGATTTTCTTTTTTTCCACTTAAATGTTACTGTATGGCCCTACAATGTTGATGTTAAATTAAATGTGAGACTTGGTCATTTGGACCAAGGACTAAAGGATTGAGTCTCCGCTGGATATAGAATCATGATTCTTTTTTTGTAAAATTTGAGGCTACTAACTGCCCTCTCCATAATGCCATCAGCACGGTGCACCCTGCTTTGTTTTGCACTGTTAAGAGAAGGATCTCATATTACATAAATATTGTTGCTTCTGAACTGGGAGCTACAGGCCTCTTGGCACTCTTGATGTGTACCCAGCAGGGCAGTATATGAGTGGTTTGTTCAACTGACAAAATTGCTTTTTTGTCTGACTCTGCGTCACTGGAGTCACAAGTAGGTGAAACAGGCCTTGAGGAAGGCCTCAAGGTTCTACATTAGCAGTCTTTACTGGTGAGACAGCTGCACATGGTTTCACCAACACTGGCCTTTGCCCAGAAATGATGACTGGGGCAGAGAGGGGAGGAAGAAGGCTGGCATTGGTTTCCATAAGCAAGCCTGTGTGCCTGTCTATTCCTGCTTTGGTAACAACCCAGAAAATTGCCCATTCCAGGAACATTTAGCCCTTATGAGGGCATGGATCCAGAACTCCACTAGCTGTGGTCAGCATGGGAGAGATAATCAGCTATCAGCTGAGGGGTGTCGTCTCCCACAGGTGGTGAGATTGCAGCCTGTACCCTTCTGAGGCAGCATAGCTTTAGAGAGGAATCACCTGAAGCAATACATCTCCATGCTGTTTTGGAGAGGGAGTACATTGCAATTTTACGTGTTGAGAACTGTCTTGAGTACTGAAGAAAATGAGTAATAGATTTTATTAAATATGTCATGTGATGTAACTGAAGTCCTCAATGCCACAGGCATTGTCTGTAAAGAATCCAGCTGATCTCATAAGATCACCATTGTCAGTTTGGTTAGTGGAGATGAGGTTTAAAGAAATGAGGTTTATGTCCAACATAACGTTGTAACCTGTACGTCCATATGTATTTTGAAATTAGGGTTTCAAGTAGTCTAATGCCCAATCACTTGAAAAGTCTTGAGTCTTTCAGCACAGCCAGCCAATGTGTTGGTGCACATGTAGATGTGGTGTCCAGTATTTCTATAGCCTTCGTGGAGATCTTGGTGCTCTGCAAGTGAAGAAGTCGATTTTCCCTTCTCTGGTAAGGATAAATTTGGTTTTTATGGAGAGGTAGGTTCAGATGAATGAATAAGTGTGGCAGAAAGGAAAGCTTCACATGAATATTTGAGCAAAATAGTTTTAAATCAGTTGCTGTTGCTGCCTCTGCTTCTTGTTACTTGATTTTTTCTTTTCTACATGTTATGCTTTGTTTGTATCTGGTGTGTGATAAGCTGCATCTTTCTTTGACAACCACAGTTATAATAAAATTTCTATTTCATAGGAATTATTGCAATTAACCACATTAATGAAGCAATTGACCAAGGAAATGCTGAGAAAACTCTAGAAGCCCTACTGATGCCCACAGCCAAGCTGCAAGATGTGAGACCAGAAAATGCAAAGCATTATCAGGATGTTCTGCACCACGCCAAAGCACAGAAATGCAAGGTTAGAGCTTTGACTGTTGTCAGAATGGAAACACCAATTCTTTTTACTTGTGCTCTTGTCCTGTTCCTGCAATGTTTGGATTAGTTGTACCAATGGAATGGTAAATAAGCCAGAGACAACAAACTAGCAGTGAGTAATTTTCTGGTACCACTTATTCTGACTGATGCAAGAAATTAATCATCATATATACTAAGATGTATTCTGTACCTGTTGTGTACTTGTGTGAGGATCTAGTCACTAGGTTGTCAAGCAGGTAGTTATAATATGGATGGGAATTGAGGTTTTTGCTAGAAAGTACTCAGTCATGCTGAGGGAAATATTTTGGAAATAATTCATCTGAGAAGTATTTTTCCGAGGAGTCTCAGTTGCTTAAATTGAGGATTTATAATTAGAGTTTTGTGATTATTTCTATTCTGCCTTTGTCATGCAACAACACGCTGGCCATCTTGTACGTGCCTTCGGCTTCAGCCTATCTCAGCAGGATGCTGGTATCTGCTTCCTCAAAAGCAGTGCCCTGGTTAACATCACAGCTCAGGGAAGTATAAACACAGATCAGCCTAACAACTTGCAGGATTTGACTGAATGGAAGATTAGCTAAAGCTCTTAGCCCAGCACTTAATATTCCCAGTGTTTCAAAAAGATGCCTAAAGTTCACATGATACATTCCTAACGTCAGCTGGAAAAAGTCCCCGCACTTTGGCTTGTAGAAATAGCTCCCAGCTACTTTGCCACCGCACCTGTGGTACCTTCCATGAAATCATGTGTTTCTGTAATCTACTAGCCGAGTTCCTGAACTGGACATCTCAGTCTTGCTTGAATTCCCACAAAACGTCTGTTTTCACTGAGTACTGGATCCTGAAAAGCTTTCTCCCATGCTGTGTGCTGTCTGTTTTTATTTGTAGTCCCTTGATAAATACTTAAAGCACCTGTTTTCCCACTTCATGTTTTAATTTAAAAAAGCAATACTTCAATTTAGGGAAAGAGCAAGGTACCGCATTGTATGTGTTCCCAAAAGAAATATTCAGATGCGTTAATTGGAGTTACTACTCTAACTGCTGACTAAGAATATGGATATCATCTTTCTTTAAGATATGATTTAGATTGAATTTCCCCTATAATAATCAAAACAGAATTGAAAAGACAGTGCAATAAATTTAGTCTTTATCAATCTCCTACTTTTCTGAGTCCTGTTTATAAAGCAGATCTGTCTTTTAACTGTGTTTAACTAGCATGTTTTAAGAGTGAGTGTGGCATAAGGAAGTACTTGATTTACAACAGTTAGGTTTGCCTGTGAACTTCCTTTACTCCCCAGTGTCTGGAAAACACATGGGTCAACGCTGCTGGCTTATTCTAACCATGCCAGTGTCACGTCCCTCTGGTTGTAGTGGCCTTGGGTAAGCAGAATCTGCACGCAAACCTCGCGTATCCCATTCCAGCTGGGTGACACCTACTTGCTTAAAAATGCAAATATGGAATTAATTTATTCCTATAGCCTTATACAACAGCTTTTAACAGTTCTCACAGCCATTTCAAGCCAAGTGTGTTCAAGTCTCAGTGAAGAGAAACCCTGTGTTTAGGAAGTGTTGTGGATTCCTAAAATGTTAAACAGATGTGCCATACTTTGATATGCTTCCTGTGTTGTTATATTATTTTGTGTGATAAGCACACAGGTTTTACAATTAAGTTGGTATTTTTTATGTTTACAATAGCTGATTAACATCTGGATTACTTCAAATTTTTCTTTGAATTACACTTCTGTACATGTTGAGGGAATGACACGATTTAAACTTAAATTAGGAGCCAGGAGAAACTGAACAGGAAGAGCCTTATCAGGAGAAATTGAACAGGTAGAGCCTTATCAGACACTTCCTATTTTCCACTGCAAATAACTTTAAATTTCTTACAATACTATTATCAAATATTTTTTCTCATCTGTCTTACACAGTTCAGTTACTGTGCCACTGAGCTTATTTTGTAGGAATGTATACTTTGTATTTGTAGATCTTGAGCTTCTGTAAATGTAAAGATAACCCTTTGCTTTATTAACGTGGACAATTAATCACAGCTTGCTTCAGTATTTATAACACTAGTTATTTCCTGTGAGGATGTGGAAATATAAAGAATACTACAAAGTAGCCTCCCTGTTTTGCTTACCAAGCAAGAATAAAACATGCCTGGATTCACACTGATAAGAGATACCTCCCAGCAATCCATGTGGGTTATAGGAGTGCAGGCGATGACACAGTGGAAAAACAAGTCTCCAGAGCAAAGCTGGTTAAGCAGCTTCAGAGGAGGTATTTTCCTGGAAGCATGTCAGGTTCTGTGTTTATGGCTGTAGATTTACTGCCTTAGAACCTAAGGGGACTCCAGCTCTTTATTTCCAACACCCAGGGCAGAATTTGTTCTTGGCTGCTCTGTGTGACAGAGGGTTTCCTCAAAGCCGTATAGCCCACAAACACCCAGAAAGTGCTTTTACTTGTTCATATTCCCACCATACCAAAACCTCATGTTCACATCACTGTTCCTGCAGTGATTGTGTACACAGAGATCATACAATGTGTTTGGAAGTCAGGAACGGGCCTAAAAGCGATGTTCAGGTATGGATTTCTCTTTCATTCAGAATCTGTGGTGACTGATATTTTAGTTTCTTCTCCATGGCCATGAACATGATCTTCTCAGAAGAAAATGGATGTTCTTAGCCACTTCCCTGAATCTAGGTTCACCAGAAACACATGACAAAATTATTGAGTTGGAGAAGTGTATTTCTGAAGATACTTCTTGTGTGATGTTTGGAAGAAGTAAATTTTACTGAGATCATGGTTTAAAATCCTTAGATTTTTTTTTAGGTTTAATTGTCAAATCTGATGTTTATTGCTAGCTGGGTTAGTACTACACAAAATCATAATTTCAACAATATAAATATCGGGTGAAATTCATGTTTCCCTGGATATTTTAACCATTGTTAGATAAATATTGGATTGACTTCGAATTTTGGACATCAGAAAATAAAGGAAAGGATCAAGACAGCTGTTTAAGCTGCTAAGGCATAAAGCAATTAGATAAAAAGAATACAAATTATCTGTGTTGTAATAGTAATAGTTGATATGATGGATAATAAGAATAATATTGCTTGGTATGAAGCAAATAGCAAAGATGGTAAGGATCAAAAGACTGACTTTAACGTACCAGAACCATTCATGTGTCTTAAGTGTTCGTATAATTGAGATATAGCAGAAAATGATGATTGCAAGAGGCATTAAGAATCCAAAGATAGCTAAAGAAACATAGTAGTAGAACTGGAAGGAAGATGTAGTTTCACAGGTACTGTGCACATCGTGGCAGGTGTAAATGCCCAGTTGTTTCACATAATAGCTTTGCTGCATTATGCAAAGCGGGAGCATGTACAAGAAGACGATGGTCCACACAGTGGCACAGACGGCGGTGGCGTAGGTTCGTTTTGGCAAACTCTTGTAAGTGAAAGGGTGAACGATGGCCACATAGCGGCTGACACTGATGCACGTGAGCAGCAGAATGGAACAGTACATATTGCCATAAAATACTGCAGTTGTTGTTCGACACATAATTTCTCCAAAAATCCAGTTGTTCCCGTTGATGTGGTATACTATTTTGAATGGCAGCATGATGCAGAAGAGCAGATCTGAAACAGCCAAGTTTGTGTAGAGGATGGCAGTGCACACAGACCGAATCCTGAAGAGCAGCATCCACAGAATGATGGCGTTAGATGGTACACCCAATAAAACAGCACTGAGGTAGACAGTGGGTATTAGCTTGGTGCTCAGAGAACTAGTCAGGTATTCCAGTGTGGTGTTGTTCACTTCTGTTAAAGTGGAGTCATTGTACTGTTTTGAAGAGCTTTTATTTTCTTTGATATGGATTGTCTTTGTCTCCCCTTCTATAACATGTGGTGGGATATAATCGTAGTCTCTCGCTGAAATTCCACGGAAAGTCTTGATAAGAGACACGGTTTTAATTGCAGAACCATTCAGTGAAGACTCTAAGGCTTAAAAAAGTTAAAACTGTTAAAATAGGCAAATTACTGGATTAGGAATATAATTCACCTTCAGTTAAGGAGAAGGGTAAACCTTTCCATGTGAAAAGCAATCTGTGTTTAGAAGATTTGATGGTGCTCTCTTTCTTTGGTTGCTCATATCAACTGTGCTCAAGAACAGTCTTTGTTTACCTGTAATTTCAAAGGCAATCTTGAAAATTCAGTGTGAATTTAATGTTAAACTGCCTTTTCTGCATATCAGGTGTTTTCAGTAATCTTTGGTAAAAATGTCAGACATGAGTTTAAAGTTTACTTTGTAGGGTTTTTTGCAAGGTAGTAGCAACATCGGTAACTTATCAAGCAGCAGCTTTGGTCTAAGCTTGATAAGAATTTCCAGAGCAAACAGCAGTGCTATCCTTGTCACTTATTGGGTGAAATACATGACTGAAAAGGATGGAAAAAGCACTGCCTTGCCTAGCATAGATTGAAATTTTCGTACTAGAAAATAATTTTAAAAATTTTGGTCTGACATACCAAATAAAGGACACTGTTCTGTAGTATTCAGATTCTGACTAAAGCAAACTAGACCTTTCACCTTCTCATACGTGAGGAAAGACAGTCCTGAAAATGGAATGCAAATATTTAGACTGACGTTAGATCAAACTCATTGGTATGTGAATAAAATTTTTTCACGCAGCAGGAATATTTTTCAATCAGTAAATATCACTGACGTGAGCAAAGCCACTGATGCTGGTTACTTTTACTGATGCCTGTTCTTCAGTGATTAGTAGAGAACTTTGTAAAGACTTTGACATTTCTAGATGAACTAAGAATGTATTCAACACATGGTCTCAAAGTATTTGTAAAACAGCGTTTCCAGAATAAACACCTGTATAAAGAATTTTGTCATTCAAAAAAAATCTTGGTTGTATTTAATGCCAAAAGACTTCATGCAAGGCAGAGAACGATTCTTGAAACTGGAAATTAGAAGTGAATTGATGTTTATATGAAAACCTGTGGGTTTCTCCTTTATGATTCCAGATAGAAACAAAATATGGAATATAGCTTTATCCATGTCAACTGCTGTGAAACTGGCAGATTTATGGTAGAGCATTTTGAAATCACAATTTGTAAACCTGCATCTTGCAGTAATTTTCTGGGTGGTTAACATTAAAAAAAAAAAAAAAATCAGTTGTTCTTTAAAAGATATGTGCATGTGTGCATATCTGTTTTATACTAAAAGCAGTTTTTAAATATCTTAGTTTGCAAACAGCTATAACTTTAGTGAAGAAAAACTAGGCTTACTTTTCAGTCACTTCCTTTGGTTATTTTTTATTACAATAATCTGAGAATTTTCTTCCAATAACAGTCTGTGAAGCCGTAACTCTGTTGAACATTTTAAAGCAGAAAGAATGTGACTCTACAGGTTGAAGAGTGTCGTATCACTGCAGAAACATTAGATGTGCTTTCAGTAAGGACAGAAAGATCCCTTAAATAAAACCTTTCATTGAAAGTGACTGGGGAAAGAGAGGTAATCCAAAATATCACTGAAATTGAATAAAAATCTGTCTACAGTGAGACTTGCTGGAGTATAGCAACCTGTAATGATGTGTGTGCAACCCATTTAATCCAGTAAAGCACCAATGTTATCAAAAAGCAAACATCAACTAAAATAGAGACTATGTACAGAAAGGAGGACTGACCTGCTGTAAGAGTTGAAGTAAGAAGGAGCAGTCCAGTGAAAACCAGTGTCTTCATGGTAGTGTGCTAAATTCAGATATCAAAAAAAGCAATGCTGTTCTAGTTCATCTCAAGAGGTGTTTGTGGGGGTATTTTCTTCCCTCTGTGAGGCGCTAAGTCGTAATTGATCTATCCTCCAGAAGCATCCTGTAGGCATGAGATTTATGGTAAGGCACTAGTTTGTTCTTTGTCTACTACAGCAAGAGGGTGTGACGTATCCAAATATGCACACATGACTCAGTTTCAGCCTCTGCCCAACAGAGATTAAATTGCTTTGCAGCAGCAGTTTAACTCCTAATTTACCACAACCTTGAAGACGATGGTGGTGGGGAGGGGGAAAGAGGAGGTTCATCTGGAATTTCTGTGTATGTATTTCTATGTATTTGGGGAAAAAAGTATTTTCTGGAAAGCTGTTTCCTAAGTGCTCAGAGGTCTCATCCACAAACAGAAATTCTGTATTGCTGAACTCTGTATGCTACCTGGGGAGAAGCCAGGTATGGGGAAAAGTGTGGTGATCTTGGTTTAGAAAATAAAGAGGTGAAAGCAAGCCAAACAGATACTCACATGCCTTAAGACAACTGTGTTCCACTTCACCTCCTCTGAACCCACCCAGCACCAGCTGCCTATGCTCCTGCGACTGTGTCCCACCCCAGCTGCCTGCTCCATTTAGGCAATTTGCACTCCTTCACAGCCTCTGGAAACTTTACTTCATTTGCTGTTTTGTTGATCCTTTCCTCTTCCTCTGCCTGTGTGGGGTTTTTTGTATTTTTAAAACACACTTCCCCCCCTCCACTCCCACTCCCCCCTAGAGCCAAGAAACAATGGCTTGCTTCCAGCCAACAAAATGATTGTGAGTCCTGGTCTGACTTCCAAGCCAGTGGCAAAGATCAGCATAAACAGGACTTGGCTCCAGAACAAAACTTGTATCTGCTTTTGTGTTTAGTGTGCTGAAACTGGACACCAGATAAGAAATTCTTTTCAGTTTCGCAATTCTTTGCTATAAATTCAGTTGCAGTTCGGGAGTTTAGTAACTGCACTCAAGTGCTCACTCTAGCTTTCTACTACACTTGCAGTGTGCCCACTGCCATGTGAATTGCCTGATGCTGCTTGAGTTTATTCAGATATTCTGGTATCCGTTCACGCATATGATGGAAACAGAGGAGTCTTTGCTTTGACATTTACTCTACTTTCTTTTTGTAATTTCTGTGGTTAACATGGGATTTTTGACCTAGAATTGGTCCCTATGACAATATCCATTGTGAAGCTGCTACTTTGTTCCCAGAAGCTGTTTGACATTGACTGCTCGTGACATTTCTTTTCCAATGTATTTGTGTGTGTGTCTTTATACTTATACGACTTGACTGAACCAGTACTTTGCTGTTTCTCTCATCATCAGTCTGCAATAGATCTGACACATTTACTGCTTCTTTGGAAAGAATTTGGTGCAGCCCAGAGCTTCACTCAGTGCTGTCCATGCCTCCCTTGTGCCTGCAGTTCTTGTTGTAAACTTGTACCTGTGGCTGTTTAAGCTGATTAATGCCTGCACTCTTCCAGACAGCAGTCCTGTGCATTGCAGACCTAGGCTGAAACCAGTAGAAGTAAAAGGATTATCTTGTAGTAAGCACCCTCTATTTTAACTTGGGTACAGTGTCATCATGCATGGTCAGCCTGTAGAAGGTTAGACTTGCTCCACTGCTTAGCTCCTGAAACCTTTGCCACCAAGTGAAGTCATCATTATTAAACCTGAGCTGGCTTTTCATGCTGGCTTTTGCTGGTATTTTCTTATGTAACCTTTACTCATGTATGTAGCTTTCTCAAATAAGGAGGTTGGAAAGAGAACCAATTTCCTACATTTTTCTTTGTGCTATTGGTGCTGCTATCACAGTGCAGGCTGATATCTGCATTTATTTAATGCTCCAGTTACTTTGCGTTTGTGTTATGGAAATCGAGACATTCCCAGCTCTGCAGGATGGAGTCTTCTATGTGTGAAAACTTTATTTTAGCAACAGCTTAATCTACTCAGTAAATGGTATATGAACTTGTCTTGTTGTTCATTTTAAGTGGCCAAAATACTTCTAGTGCTCGAGAGCTTTGCAAGGGAAGTTTGTGTCAGTTCTATCAGAATGTTCAAATACTTCTTGTAATTCAGTTTTCATAACTCTTTTCTCTATCCCTGTTCCAGGAAACCCAAGATGAATCAGCGGTTCTGTGGCTGGATGAAATACAAAAGGGAATCGGTGATGCCAATAACAATATAAAAGAAATTGCAATCTGTAAGCGTTAAGCTCCGTCTGTATTGATCTCGTCCTTAGTCTTGAAAAACTGAAATTCGTGATTTACTAGAAAAAATAAAGTGGAAACACTTCAGAGAAGAAGTGAAGAAACCTTTTAAAACACACTGAAAGAAACAAATGCATATTCTCTGTCATACTGAAGTTAAGGTGCCTTACGTCTGTAGGTTGTTGTTGGCTTTATCCAAGATTATACAGGTTAATATGTCCAAGATTTCCAGTGTCAGTGTACTTGCACATAACTGTTAAAACAGAAGAAAATGAGAATGGGAAGATGTGCTGTTCTAGAGTTTATTTTGCTTCTGTAAGACTAGAACCTTTGATATATGTTTCTAGAGCAAATTCTTTAAAATTCATGACTTCAATTATTTCAATATAATGCCTTTTATCAAGTGCTAACACATAAAAATTAGGAACATACTAACTTTAAAAGTATTTTTAAAATAATAAGAGCACTCTGACTTTTGGGGGAAGTGAATGTTTTTTGAGCCTCTGAAAAGGAGGAAACCTGTAGGAAGTGCTGAAGTGCATCCTGACAGAGCATTGTGTGCTGGGTGTACTCAATGCCTTCTGTAAAATCTTAGATATAATATACTGATTTTGGTAAAGTATCTGTAGCATGTAGATACTTTGTGCCAGCACAGACCTGCCAAGCTTTCTAGCTTGGGATTCTAGCTTGGGATTCAGGGCTGGGCCACCTCCTGCTAGAACAGGCTCCAGTGAGAGATGGGGTGAGCAGCTCAGGTTCTTTTGCACCCTGAGAGGTTGTAAATACAACTCCTGCAGTGCTGCATTCAAGCTTCGTTAATGCAATGCTGTCATTTGTTTACGTATAGGTGGGCAATGTCAGTAGTTAGTGCTTTTGAAGTTGTGAGTGGAAGAAAACAAATGTGGCCAGCTGTTACCAAATTAAAACTTCAGTCCCTACTACAGAAACAGTTAATTTAAGGTTACTATTTTAGAGTTGATCTGCAGCCCTAATTCAACCACTCAGATGTACTGAAGACACTTGAAGGATTTTTTTCAGTCCTACATCCAAGAAAAGTATCTGGCTTATATTTTCTGAGACAGGGCCTGATGTTCATATGTATTTGGGAGTAGTGCTGATACCCATTTTTTCCACAAAAGAAGGTTCCTTTCAACGTTACCCAGAGGCATGAGAGAGCCTGAGGAAACATCTGAGAGCAGAGAAGGGAAGGAAATGCATAGCTTATAAACAGATGTGAGCCAAAGAGCGACTTGAAAACATGTCTGTTTTTGTCTACTGCTGTAAGAACCTTACAAATACATCACATAAATTACTTACAGAAATCAGTGCGACATTATCTATATAACACTTCCATTCGATGTTGCAAATGATAAGCAGTGGCTCTACCTTTTAGTTGCAGCTGTGAAGTCTTTTCTTGGCATAATCCATGCCACAATCTTTGTAGTAAATACATGACTTTTCATAATCAGGTACAATCAGTAGAACTGTTTTTACAAGTCCCTGCTGGAAGTAAGTACTAATATCCTGTACTCTGCCCTCTGGACTGAAATGAAGATATGTCAGAATAGCGCATTCTTCAGAAGTGCTCTGAGATTTTGGAACCAAAAGCTGAGATTTCCCCACGGCATAGAATCTGATACTTGCTGTAACAAATGCATTCTGTTTCAGGAAGTTAGCATGATCTGTTCACATGGTCTAAACTTAGGAAGCTCAATGCAATCATAACTTGGAAATGAACTTTTATTTTTAACTGCCTAAGAGAAGTTATTTTTGAAAGACAAACAACACCCACGCCCTCCCCCTAAAAACTTGTGTATGAAAGTAAAGGCAGTATAAGACTTGTTTTTGTTTCAGTCTGGATGCAGTGCATTTTTGAGATTTCTGCAATAATGGCAATAGCAGTCAAGTAAGAGAAAAGGTACTGACAGTGGTATGGGAGCAGTTATGATCCTTGCCCAAGTAATTTTAATGCCTTAAATAAGTATTAAGTACTACAATGTTAAAACTTGTAAAGGCCTTTACAAACTCTCTTTCCTGTCAGCATAAGCCTGTATCTTATATCTTCATTTAGAAGACCTGTTGAGTAAACACTGGTGCACTTCTTAGTTCTTTGTGGTGTTTGCTGTGCAATTTGCATCGTCTTACTTTGTGCCTTGAATCATTTCAATCCTTGCACTCCTTTTCCAAGTGGAGTCAAAGTGAGATTGGCCAAATGTTATCTGCATAGCGTGACACCCTTCAGGAAGAGATGTCAGTGCAGACCTTCAGCTTTGCACAGGAAGGGGCTGTCTGTTGAAGTAGAGTCTGTCTTGAAAAAGCTGTGTTATAGCAAAGAGCTGATCTTTGGTCCCATTGAGAGCTCAGGCTTATCGCAGTGGACAGCTGCATCTTTGTGTATCTTTGCTG
This sequence comes from Penelope pileata, assembly GCA_013396635.1. Classification (NCBI taxonomy): domain Eukaryota; kingdom Metazoa; phylum Chordata; class Aves; order Galliformes; family Cracidae; genus Penelope; species Penelope pileata. The sequence goes on from WBMW01006025.1 coordinate 251,475, forward strand.
CCTGGAGGGAGGAAGGGTGCAGAAGAGCCGTTCATGGTGCTGACCTTCTGCAGGAGCACGTCATTGCACTGCCAGCCTGCCCTTCTGCAGTTGAGGATGGCTGAGTTTCATGTAGCTCGTAATTTTAAATGGCCACAGGAGCCTTAATTAGAGCAACAGCAGCAGTTAACTGTTAGCACATCCATGCAAATCAATAATTTCTGTTGAATTGATGTTTTCTCCCCACTGTTTTTTTCTTACGTTTTCCTTTTAAAATAAAAGCATAATTATTTAAAAGATGAAAAAAAGCTGGGCAATAGGAGAACTGCAAGAATAACTGCTAGCTAGATTGTGTATACTTTTATCTTTGTAACAACAGCTTCCAGCACTCCTATCCAAAGAGCAAAAATAGTCAGTTATTGGTGACCAGAGCTGAGGAGGTGGATGGGAATGTGTATGATTAGGGCTGAGCCACCTGAGGCAGCTGCATGTGACGCTGCTGGTAATGCGCTTCTTCCCCAGCTTTCCTGCTTCCTCGCTGCTGAGGCTGGATGCCTGGGAACCCTCCTACCACAGCTGTAGGAAAAGTCATGCTCAGCCTTCTGGGGAGCATGTGCTGGGCATGGGACTGTTCTTCTGAAGCACAGAAGCATTGCAAGACGCAATCTGGTGGAGGTCCAGATGATGGTGTGCTGTTGTGCATTCGCGCTGTTTCTCAGCTGGCTGCAGGCTTCTGTGGAGGTGGATCTGTTTCTGTCCAGCCAGAGCTGAATGTAATCATTCTGCTTTAATCAAACCACCCACAAAGGAAAACTGTCCTCTGCTGAAATGTTCTCCTGCTAGGTCAGTCCCACAGAGTGCCTCCCCTGTGCAAGCCAGGTCTCGCTCCTGACAATGAGCGCTTTTTGTCAGCTGTAGGTGGTGTATAGGTCAGGGAATTATGGAGAGGGGCCTTTTTTGTGTTGATCTAGGAACACAAAAAGTGAACTGTTTGGTGCTGCAAAGTGAAGGGCAGCTGTGGCAAGCAGAGTAAACTGCATTGACTTCAGTTAGTCCATAATGTAGGTATTCTAGCTGTACATTGTTACTTGCTTCTCTGTGCATGCATCTTGAGTTTAGAGATACAGGAACACTGCTTAAGATCAGATAAGTAGTTTCTAAGCAGTGCCATATATACCTGGAGCTTGCAGGGCATTTTGAAATGCTGTCTGCTGCAACGTGCTGTCAGGTGCAGAGGTATCATCTCCTCTGATGAGGGCAGGGCCTGCACAAAGAAAAGGCTGCTTAGGAAGCCCTGAATTGGAAAGAAAGAATTGTTAGAAAGTCTGCTGTCCTCTGAAACACTCTTCCTTACAAGCATGGAAGAGGCTGCAAATGGGTGAAGCACTGAATTGCTGTGTGTGGCATGCTGGCTGTGTGTGTGCCAGAACAGAAATCCATTATCAAAGTCATCAGAGGTTAGAATTGTGAGTATGTAATGTACAAAATGCTTAATTTTCTGTCATTATTTTTCCCTAGTGGCTGTTGGGATATCAATGATTAACAAGAGCCTGGAGAAAGGAGATTCACAGCCAATTCTGATGATACTGCAGTCCAAGTTTGGTTTGCGAGTTGTTCCAGAATGTGCTGAAACTTATTTCAAGAACCTCTCTGAAGCCAAGAAGCTGAAAACTAGAGATGGTAAAAACTGTCCTCAACAGGATAGTTCCGTATTTCCCTGACACAGAGGGAAATGGGGAACTGGTACAAAAAGCTTACCTAAATCACTGTAAATTGAGGGGACCAATTGCTAATTTTTGAAGTGAATTGAGAAATGTTATACTTGCCCAAGTGCTTCTAATGTGATTGCATTTGTTATCCAGAGCACAGTGCATGCTGAGAAACTGAAAGCCCAGACTCTGGGATATGAAACTAACCTTTGAGAGAATTCAGGGAATCTTCTCAGTGACTGTCAATAGTCCATCCTGTCAGAAAATAACCTTACTTTCTGATTTTGTCAGCAGGCATAGGAAGGAGTTAGACTGTAGGTCACTGTCAAAGGCCCATTTATGGACCCTGTTGTTTTCCAGAGCAATAGGTATCTGCAACATGATTTTGCAGATGGCTTTTTGCACAATTGACCTTATCAACTTTGGGGCTTTTTGTCCATGAGGAAATGAGGTTTTTCCTGCTTCTCAGGATGAAGACTTGTTTATCAAAGCACTAAACAAAGCAATGATATGGACATAGGAAATCTCTGGTGGGAGCTAAGCATCAATAAGGCTCAGCATTTGGCCAGAAGATGGCAAAAATATTTTCTTATAGGCAGTCTGCTCCTTTTCTGAGACATATGGCATATGCTGTTTCAGCAGTAAGCTCAAAACATAACCTGCCAAATTGGAGAAGCTGACAGTGGATTTGAAGAAATATCACAGATGTTTTGTTCTAGAAGAATGATACTGCTCCATGTAATTAGGTATTTTGAAAACATCTATGTTACAAAATGGGCCAAGATATATGGTGACATTGCATGAAAAGTGGCTCTGTAGCAAATGTAGAGATGGGGAATGAGTAGGGAAAGCTGTAACTAATCAGTGTAACAGGACACAAATGAGTGATAACAATAGCATGTATCGCTTTCAGATTCTAACGAAAGTCCATGGATTAAACTCATAATGAAAAATATGTATGATTACTACTACAATGTGGAAAACGAGGAAGGTACCTGTGATGTCCCTGAAGGAGTTGTACCAAAAACTTCTTGGCTAACTGGTGAAGAAATCCAGGTAGATGGCTAAAATACTTGCTTCGATTGCAAACAAATGAAGCATAAACACTTGACGGGCATAGGGGCATAGACATGGCAATATCAAGGAAAGAGTCTGTGCTAGGTGAGACTGAAGATCGTTTTAGTTCAGTATCTGCTTCAAACAATAGCAGCATCTTCTAAGACAGCAATAGCTCAGTATCCTGTTTTTTTTTTTTTTTGTTTTTGTATGGCAGTGATTTAGGAACCTCCCTAATAGGTGGTTACAGTATTGCTTTTAATACCTGCCAATAGACACTTTTGGAGGAAAGTCTGATTACTTTTTACACTTCAATATTTTTTTGTCTTCCTATTGTCCTCTGACAAGGAATTTAATGATGCATTTGGGTGCAGGTGTAAACATTGTTTCATGTTTAATCATCAGACATCATTTGTGTATCTCCAAATACAAAAAGACGTGTGAATCTTAAACCCTCTTGCTGTGGAGGCTTTGCATTTGCATGAAATACAACTTAAGTAAATCATACAAGCTTCAGTGCAGTTTTTTTTATTCTGATGCAACCCACACAGGTTATAGGTTTACTCTGCAACACAAACAGCTGAAGTCATAATGTAGGTCCTTCAAAAATTCTGACTGCAACAATATTCAGAGTGCTTCTATATGCAGGGCTCTCCGATATAGTAAGCAGCTTCTTCCTTACTCCTCTATTTTTATAGACTCATAGAATGGTTCGGATTGGAGGGGGCTTTTAAGATCACCTAATTCCAAGCACCGCTAGATCAGGCTGCCCAGGGCCCCATTCAGCTCTATATGGCTGACTACTACAAAAATCTTGGAAGCATTAGGAAGGCGGAACTCTGAACCTAAGGTTAAAAAAAAAAAAACAAAAAA
>WBMW01006025.1:255115-281954 GCA_013396635.1 Penelope pileata
AAAAAAAAAAAAAAACACCACCACCAAAAAACCCTTCTCTCTCAAAAAATAGTATGTCAGGTTTGAACAGAGTAGTTACCCCTCATGAAATTGTAGCAAAGTATGTAGCTCTTCATTCATACTGATTAAAGTATAGGGGTAAGTTGGAGGGAATTGCAGGTGATGAGCATAAGCCATACAGATGGAGAGAATACAGACCAGATTCCAGAACAGTTCTGGCTTGAGGGTTTTTTGCCTAACTTCTTCTAAATGACCTTTTTCTATCATCTCTTAACAGAACGTTGTTGGGCAAGTCACAGCAGATTACAATCGGGAGCAACTGTGGCTTGCCAATGAAAGTCTGATTGTTCAGCTGCAAGCCCGAGCAAGGGGATTCTTAGTCAGAAAGAATTATCAGGAGAGAAAAGCATACCTTCGAGACCAGGAACCGTCTGCCATCAAAATACAGGTATCGTACCAGAACAAGAAAGTTACTTGGCTTGTGTTGCTTTGTGCAGGTGACAGGTTAAGTGGCTGATCACTGCTGACAAAATTCTCAACTCTGTCTGCTTTCATTAGCAGCAATTCAAACTTCTGTTTCTGCAAATGTGTTTCTGTCCTAGTTGGTGTGATTGTGCTTTTAATTAGCAAACTTCAAGTTTCCAAAGAATAATCATATTCACCTGCAGCCTCAAATACTTCAGAGGAAAATCTTTAAATATATAGCCCTGGCTTTATTCTGAGGTGTTGAAGTCCTGCACGGTACACCCAGCTATATCATAGCACAAAATCAGAAGGTTCATTGAGTATTGAAGCAAAAATTCCTTGGCAAGGCATGACTTAGAAATGCATTCCTTTCCAGACTATCCAAACTTGGAAGCGGTTTGCCTCTGCTCCATGAAGTCATAACTGGGTAGGGTGTGGCAGCTGACCTGGTATTCAAAAGGCTCTGGCAGTATTACTTGGATGTCTTGAGTCTGCTGAATGCCAAAAGAAAAGTAAAGGAAACTTCTGTGCTGAGACTGTAAACACTGACAAATGTATGCACACTGACCGTACGAATTGTGAAATAGCCACTTCTTTTTAGAAGCAATTTATTCAACTCCCAAAAAACAACCAGCCAGCCACTCCTCCCAAAGTTACAAGAAATGCACAACTGATTGTTTTGGTATCTATAGTAACTTAACAATTCATGACGATAAATGCTAGTAGCTGTTCTCTGGATAGTTTTCGCTTTTCTGTGTGGTGTCTGGGCTCAGTAAAGGAATGCAGTGCTGCTTGGGGAGTTCGGGATCTATGAAAAAGTGTGGAGAAGTTTAGGTGAATGAAGTTATTCTCTGATAGTTTTCTATGGGCATTAGAAGAGAGATGGCTTTTGAAAAGCCAACAAGCAGAAGACGAGAATGATATCCATGTTTGGATAGAGATGAAAGACAAAGTATGGTAAAGGTTGAGAGCAGCTGTACTAGCTGTATTGTTGAGGTCCTTACCAAGAGTTTGCTTCTGAACTGCCAAAGAGAATGCTGAATGAGGAGGTTTTCACCTGTGGTACAAGGTGATGATCCTGAGTGACTCAGAAAGACCAGAGATTTGGGAAGGATGCCAGGTCAAGAACAATGTGTCAGGACACCTTAAAAATAAAAGCAAGCTTACTCCTAGGCTATGACTGCCATTATTTGTCGCTATAACGGCAGTTTTTCTGTATGTGAATTTTTTTTTTAGTGATTTTAATGTGTACTTATGTAGACTTGAATCAATATTAGTCTCTTAATAGTAATAACAGTCTCCTGCTTATAGGCTTTCTGGAAAGGATTCAAGCAAAGGAAAAGCTATGTTGACAGATTAAAGGTGCTGCAAAGTAATGTTGCTGCTATTGTCAAGGTAAGATTCTACTGTGCTCCTGGGTCTGAGTATGCTTCATCCCTTTATTTTGTCCTCTACTGCCTGGGATCTGAAGCTAGCAACAGAAAATGGACTTGTGCACCAGAAATTTACATGGTGTTGAAAGTTAACTGAGAGCTTTAGTAAACAGAAAGCTTCTTGAAAGCTGTAGGCTTGAATTTTATCAGGCTTTGCTGAGCTTGACTGATTCATAATAGATTTCCTTACACTTCCCTTTCCATTACACTAAGTTAGAAAATATTGGAAATGACAACGTTGTCATTTCACTAGAAGTTGTCATATAAGTCTGAAAAATGTTTGCTTATCTCAGGCCAATAGGACACCATCAGGAGTGAATTGCAGATGGGATATTGATCTCATGTCTCTAAGGGAGGCTCATTTACAAATAACAGCTTAGACTTTAAGATAGAAAATACTTCCAAAGATAATGTTAGGCACATGTTAGAGCCTTGAATTCAACCTGCTATTTTAGTTAAAGCCCTTTAATCTGGTCACTGAACTGCAGGAGCCCAATGCTACAATCACCTAAGGCCCTAAACTTGTGAGAAAAGTATGCCTACAGCAGAGGACTGTCAGAAACAAGTTTAAAACACATGCACTCAGGTACACACAAAAACCATTTGTGCAGTGTCTGTTAAGTTTTATTTTAATTTTCAGATTCAGTCATGGGTCAAAATGTGGCTAGCAAGGAGAGCTTACAGGAAGCGGCTGCAATACTTCAAGGATCATGTAAGTTTTTTTTTCGTTTTGAACATGGAGCAGTAAAATAGGGTAATATGACAGCATGTACATTTTTGAGAATCTCAGCAATGAGTGTGCAGGCTCTGCAGTATGCTTCTGAACAGGAATGTGTCCTAACTCAATTCTTTTTCTTGATCTTGTCCCCTCCAGAATGAAGAAATTGTGAAGATACAAGCATTTCTCAGAGCAAATAAAGCCAGGGAGGATTACCGAACACTAAGTAAGTGGGAATAGTTAATTACTGGATATTTGGGAAGAAGTATGTTACTGAGACAGTTTTTAAAAAATTTTCATCTAGGATTTCTTAGTTTCCCATTTTCTTTCAAAAGCAGGTGCAAGTAGTTGTAAACTAGTTGTTTTCCACCTATATTATTTTACATAGCAACACTTAGACAATATGACAAATATTCAATTCTTGCTCTAAATAGCATAGCCTTCTCTCTCTTCAATTCAGGTTTCTTCCACATTGATCAGTTTCATGAGTTTTACGTGTATTCAGTATTAACAAGCCTATTTTCTTCAACTATAGTTGGTGCTGAAAATCCACCCTTGCCTGTCCTGCGCAAATTTGCCTACCTCTTGGACCAAAGTGACTTAGATTTTCAAGAAGAACTAGAAGTAACAAGATTAAGGGAAGAAGTCGTTACAAAGATTCGATCCAATCAGCAACTGGAAAAGGACTTGAATTTAATGGATATAAAGATTGGACTGCTGGTGAAGAACCGAATCACTCTTCAGGTCAGCAGGCAGTGTTCAGGTTCCCTTAGTAGTATGCACTGACCACTTCTGTGTGTACAAGGAGCTCAGGATGAAAGAATTACAAAACGATTGATGTTGGAGGTGACCTCCAGAGGTCATCTGCTCTAACTGTCCTGCTCAGGCAGAGGTGCCTACAGTGGGTTGTGCAGGTCCCAGCCCAGATGGCTTTTGAGTATCTCCAAGGAGAGACACTCCACAAACTCTGGGCAACCTTTGCCAGTACTTGTTCATCCTCGATTAGTTAAAATATTCTTGGAAAATGAAGGCTTTCTTTGCTTGTCTTAAGTAGTCTTGTCAAAATATCTTGTCAAGATATGCTCTCTTGTCCCAGGTGGTTGCTACTGAATGTCACTCTTTGTATAATTGCTTGGCAGATTTTAAGCATCTTTTTTGTGGCAGACCGGAATAGTCCTCTGGTCATATTTGTGACCCTGTTTGTTAACTAAAGGATGAATGAGTCTATACACACGATCAGGCTTCTGAAACAGTCATTGGTGGCGAGCCATACTGGTGGCAAGGTAAAGATGTTCAAAACACCAGTTAATGAATAGAGTAGCAAGATGTACTAATTTGCCAATAAATGACCTTGTAGGAACATTTATAATTGTTGGGAAAACGTTAATTGTTGCATTTTTTATTAATATGTTATCTAAACTTGTGATCATTGTCTACAGGATGTGGTATTACACAGTAAAAAACTTAATAAAAAGAGCAAAAATCAGCTAGAAGAGATGGTTATGGTTGACAAACAGGGTATCAAAGGCTTGAGCAAAGAGAGAAGAAAGAAATTGGAGGCTTATCAACATTTATTCTATCTTTTACAGGTAAGTCTTAAGGTAGAAATTAACATGATAGCAAATTGCAAAAGAAAAAATAAGAGTATACTGCTCACTTTATCTTAGTGCTTACAATAGTGAACAATATGAAAAAGCTCTAATGGATTAGATTATGTAGACCACAGTAAAACACTATCTCCAAGTTCTAATTTCTGCAATTGAGAAACTCCTTGCTGTCTGTAAATTGTGCAAGAAATATAGCTGTTTGATTCTTGAGAATAGCTTTAGGCCATCCTGAAATCAAATAAATACTTTCTTCTTCACTTTTAGTCCGTATTAATTACTGTTACTTTTACCCTTCGTTGCATGTGGTGAAAAGGAAGCTGCCTGCTAAACAGCTGAGAGCATATATTACATCTGTTCTTGTGTTCTTTTTGTTATTCTCATCTCACCTAAGATTTTTCTAGAAGTTTAGGTCTTCCCGGGAGGGGTATGCTCTGTGGGGATGGTTTGTCTTGGAAAATATTGTTCAGATAATTTGTTTGTTTTTGTAGACTAATCCTACGTATCTGGCGAAGCTGATTTTCCAGATGCCTCAAAACAAATCAACCAAATTTATGGATACAGTCATCTTCACTCTCTACAACTATGCCTCCAACCAACGAGAAGAATATCTGCTTCTCAAACTTTTTAAAACTGCTCTAGAAGAGGAGATAAAGTATGTGCTTTTACTTCTAGAGATCAGTTATCTTATCTTACAAGTTATCTTGTCTTACACATTCATCATACTTAAATTTGATGGTTAAATTTTCAATTGCTGTGACAGAACATTTTTTTACAATAGAGTCACTTGAAAAGATAAATGCTAGGATTTCTTGCTTTTGTGATTAGGAGGTTAAGGGTGAGGAAAGTAAATGTATATTCTGAATGTGGAGAGTTGGTGAAAAAATGAAAGCCTATTTTGTGCATTTAACAAGTATTTGGGCCCAGAACATTTATATTTTAGTGGTAACTCGCTATGCTATGTTCCAGGGACATATATGAATTCATATTAGCATTCAGAGAATAACTGTTAGACTTCTGTATAAGATAAGATTGGAAGAAATAGACTGCATAAACATGTTTCAACATGCAAACACAATACTTTCCGAAGCGTGTGTTTTACATATACAGTTATTGATGTTCTTAAGCACTTTATAAGTAAGATCTGAGAACTGTTCTGTTGTTGATACAGCTCTAAGGTAGACCAGATACAGGATATTGTCACTGGAAACCCTACTGTCATTAAGATGGTAGTCAGCTTCAACCGAGGTGCTCGCGGACAGAACACTCTGCGCCAGCTCCTGGCACCAGTGGTGAAGGAGATCATGGAGGACAAATCCCTCATAATCAACACTAGTCCTGTGGACGTGTACAAATCATGGGTAAACCAGCTAGAAATGCAGACTGGTGAGGCCAGGTGAGTGAGGAAGCTGAATGTATCATACCATCTCTTGAACATTTGAAGGATTCCTCAGTTCAGATACCCCTTTTCTTCTCTGGCAAACTGTGCTTATGTCCATCCCTCCTTCTCACATCTTTCTGTAGGGCAATGAGATACTTTCTTGGGGAGAAGTGCTTGAAATACTGTACTTTTAGCTGTTCTGAACAACAAAAGGATCACATTCCTTGTCCTGAACTTCAGAAGTCATTTACTTCCCCTTTACACACGTGTAGAAAGCCACGCTATGGAAGAATTTAACCAGTTTTCATAGCAATTTAGCAGTATTGTCTTGTCCTTTGGAGGAACTATGGATTGGGACTTCTAAAATCCTTTTTTTTTTTGATTAGGAATCCTCTCTTGTAACAAAGGGAAGGTACATGATGTCTTGTGCAACCCTACATGAAATGCTCCTTCCAGAAAAAGCAAGCTAAGACACCTGAAACTTTTTTCACTTTGCACACTTCACTTGTATTTATCATGTCTGTTTTTATTGTTCACTGATGAGCCCAATGAAGCAAAAAAATTGTATTTTATCCTCAATATATTTAGCATGGTTTAATGTCTGTTTGCTTCACAGTAAATTGCCATATGATGTTACCACAGAACAAGCATTAACGCACACAGAAGTGGTCAATAAACTGGAATCATCAATTCAGAGTTTGCGAGCAGTAACTGACAAAGTTCTCACATCCATATTCTCATCTCTCAATATGATGCCGTAAGTGCCGAGTGAGGTCTCTCCCAGCTTCAATTCATGTGAACAGTGAAGCTTCATGTAAACCTCAGCAACGGTGATCGTTTCAAATTATGTGGCTTGATACGTGCCTCCCAAATGACTTCCCCAGTAGAGGGAGTGGTTTCCCCACTTCGACTCTGCTTTCGCCTTGGGAATGTCTCCTTATCCTTGAAACTTCCTGTATTTTGTATTATCATCTCATTTTGTGTTTTAAGTGGCTGAAGAAAGACACAATAACTTGAGTTACTAGTATGACTTGTTTCATCTATGTCTTTCCACTGTTTTCCTTTTCATCTGTTCCACATGCAGTTATGGAATGAGATACATAGCCAAAGTTCTGAAGAGCTCGCTCCATGAAAAATTCCCAGATGCAACAGAAGATGAATTATTAAAGGTAGATTTCCATGGACAAACTGCCAGCAGCATGTTCTTTTAATGCCAAAGGGAATTTTTATTGATATTATCATTCTAAGGAACTGAGAACACTATCCTTTATTGAAGGAATCTGGTGTTGCTTGGGTTGCAAATGGGTGATGGAAGGGAATTGTTGCTACAACCTAGCTTTCTTAATCTGGGTACTCAGCAATTTCTAGTGACAGTGCTCAACCTGTTTTGGATAGTCAGATCAATAATACTTCTCAGCAGGTTGAAATTTAAGTGAATCATAAAGAACACTGTGGTCTTGATTTCCACCCCTCCCCCCCTTCCCTGAAGTTGGCATACTAAGTCATATACTTGGAGAGGGTGTGGGTGGGAAAATAATTGTAATTTGAAGACAAAGAGGAAGAACTCTTAAATTACAAGTAGATCCCTTCGTTGAATTACATTCAAGATGGTTGTTGAAGCAGAAATGAGGCTCAGGCTGAAATTAAAGTCTGAGTGATAAGCACGCTGCTAGTACAGTGACCACCTCTAGCCTGTCATAGTCATGGTGCCTCTTCAGGGGGTCTAGGCGACTTGCTTCATGAGTCAACAGCCAATTGAGAGACTGGAAACTTTTGAATTTGAACTATTCACATTTCAAGAAATAACATTTTCAATTTTGCCTTTATTAGTGTTTAATTAAATTGTTGTAAAAATACAAGATATTCATTTCAATTGCATTGTCCTATTATTCTTCCAAAAGATTCTATTCAGTGTCTTTAAAAATAATTATTTAAAAAAGTTCTTAGTGCCCACTTTGAGTATTTCAAATTCCTCAGCTAAATAATTAACTCTGCTTCTGTATTTTAGCAATGCATTGGAAACCCTTGAAGGCAGCATTTCTGAAGTAATTCCATCCATCACTTCAGCAGTGCACATTATTGTACTGCTTGACTTAAGAAAGAAGTAGGAAATGGAACATAAGGCACCCAGCTGTGTAAGCTGGAGGTTCTGCAGGTGACCACACATAAGCTGAGACTAATTGCAGAAAGAAAAGTCCTGCCTGTTTCTGGGACTTCAGTCAGAGTTGTTAGGACAAAAGTTTAATTCCGTTCCTGTGTTAATATAGCTTTTGGTACTTTAATGAACTTGACTTTTTGTCCTAAGTGAGTGTTGTTCAGACACTTGTCAAAGAGTTAAAAAAAGCTTTGCAGTGAAATGAACATTTAATTTTTCTCGTCTGTAATAGTTAAATAGACATCTAAGAGCCCTTTTAAACTAAGTATTTTACTCAAACTCTTTTACTTCAAAGCTTAAAAATAGCAAACTACTTATAGTCTTTATTTCTGGACTAGCTGGAATATGAATTAGATGATTTCCAAGTACATCTGGTAGTTTTCCGACAATCAAAACCAGATGTGTTTTTTAATGGAAATATTCTAGTTGAAATCAAGCAGTTCTACTTCTAATCATTGTGGGTTGATTAAGTAGCTGTTTTATATCTGGGGAAGATCATGCCTGAGAAAGTGATTGGTTTGGCATGGAAGCAGATATGCTTGTTTCTTTATTGTCATGGTGTGGTGCCGGTTACGGTGCCTGCATCACATAAAACACCACAAACTCTTTTCAGTTAGCCACATAAGTAACACATACATCCTAGGAGTCTCGTCATTTTCTACCACCAGTTCTTATGGTCTAAGTCAGAAGTGATTGATAATATTTTGTAAAATGTAATTACTGTATGTAAAGGGAAGTTCTTTTTTTTTTTTTTTTAGATTGTTGGAAACCTCCTGTATTATCGGTACATGAACCCTGCCATTGTTGCTCCTGACGGTTTTGATATAATTGATATGACAGCTGGGGGCCAGATACACCCTGACCAGAGGAGGAATCTAGGCTGTGTAGCAAAAGTCCTTCAGCACGCTGCTTCTAACAAACTCTTTGAAGGAGAGAGTGAACATCTGTCATCTATGAACACTTACCTCTCACAGACATACCAGAAGTTCAGGTATGAAAAGCTCAGAAGTAGCTATACCATAACAATACTTTTCTAGGATGAGTAAGGCAGACTAACTAGTTTATGTGAATTCTACAAAAAAAAAAATCACTGTGCCCTCTTCTGAGTTAAAAAATGAGAGTTTATTCTTGCTGAGGAAGCTGAAGTAGTAGCATGTTGTATTTCTACTTGATGAGTGGTCTGTGTAATGCTCAACTCTGCTGATTTGGCTGCGGAAACAGATAGTGATAGCAGCAGGGAATGCTTCACAGTCTTGCAGGATCTGTGTTCCTCAAGTGTGTGGGACAGCTGAATGCTTTGTCTGAGGAAAAGACTTACTGATGACAAAGTTGCGTATTTTATCTTTATTCTTTCATCTTTGCCAAGAGATTTTATTCTTTCATTTTTGTACAATTATAGGAAACTGCATGTTTTCTTACACACCAGGACACAAGTTTGTTGGCATTATGAGCCATCTTTTCGGGTTGTTGCTATTACTATCTTGAAGTATTCTTCTGTCTTGTGACAAACTCATTTTTGTAACTTCTATCTTTACCGTTCATCCTTAATGAAAGCAATTTTACTGTTACATATGAGTTTGCTTGAGAGATCAGCCATGAATACAAAGACATTCATGAAGCTTCATCATTTGGTTTATTAAAGGCATTATTTAAGGGCATGACATAAACATGAACGAGGAAGGAAGCATAACAAATGTTAATGAAGGAGAGAACATACGCTAGTTTGTCCTACAATCACTAGAAAAGGAAGAATCTCTCTTCTAATGAAACCAACTTCTTACAAAGCTGAGTCTCGTGGGCTTTTCACTCTAAACAGAAGTGCCCTCCTAAACACCACTGGTGGTCACTCAGCTGCTCCAATTCAGGTCCTCTCACTTTAGAGAACATACAATTTCTTGGTTGTCTGTGCACGCCCCTGAAGATGCTCATAGCTCAGAGAGCCAATTTGTCTTATGAAGTAGACCTCAGCTCTCCACATATAGGGGTAGCCAAGCTGATGTAAAGCTTCAAGTATTCTTTACATTTTTCCTCTCCAGGATCTTGTATTTATAAATAATGTCACGTTTTCTGAGCCTTCAAACAGCTTGATTTGAGTAACAATGATTTAAATTCTGTAGGCCGACTGGTAATTTCATGTGTTTTTTCAAATATTTTCTTCTCAGCACATTTCATACTGCGAAGTGTATTTATAAAATCAGAAGTTATTTCTGTGGAAACTTTTATAATTTCTAGAGTATTAAATACAAGCTTCTCTAAGCATTTAAAAATTGCCACTTCTTCACTCCTTGCAGAATAAGGATAAAAATCTTACTTTGAAAATAATCTTTCATCAGCCATAGAGGAGATCATCATTAGTGTTTGAAGGAATCTTTCAGAAATATTTCTACATCAACACAAAGCATAGATTGCAGATTATAAGAAAAATAAAATGCATGTTGAAGACCTTGTTGTGGCTTTTACACAGCCTAATTAAAGGGGATTTATAAGGAACAATTATTTATGTCTTTCTCATTTTTTCTTAGGAATTTTTTTCAGGCAGCATGTGATGTTCCTGAACCAGAGGAAAAATTCAATATTGATGAATACTCTGATATGGTGACCCTCAGCAAACCTGTCATATATATCTCTATTGAAGAAATTATCAATACTCATTCAGTAAGTGAATATACTTATCAGGAGACCTGAACTACATAAATATTGTGAAACAATTGACAAACTGTCTCTGGGGGAAGTGTAAAGTCTGTGTTTCTTTCTTATGAAAGAATTTTTTCAATCCCTGAAATTGTATGGAATTGAGTATTAGATTTCACTTTTCCTAGAAGACTGCTTCCATGTAAAAGTATTATCTTGAATAAAAATGAGAATATAACATTGTATGTTGGGGAAAAATACTTTTGTTTTCATCTAGCATGGCATGCTATCTTAGATTTATAAATACTTTACTATCTTGGTTAAGAAAGTGAGCCCAATTTGAAGCTACTTGGTCTCTAGGAAAATAGGAAAACTCAGTACAGTTTATGACTCATATGTCATGTGTTGTGCTGGAAGCAGATGTGAATGTCTGATTTAGAAAGGACTGAAGCTGTGGCTTCCTGTCAGTTCTTCACCCTGGGTAAAGAACAGATTAACTGCAGTCCATAGTATGACTCATTAGGGTGTAAGTTGAACGTCTGCCACATGGTCCTCCTAAAACTGGGGTAATATTATCCATTTTCCAGCTTAAAAAAAAAAAAGAAAAAAGAAAAAGGGGGGTGTGGGGAGGCATGGCAGAGAATTTCCCCCTAATGTTGTCATTATGGACAACTACAGAAAAAATAGAATGCCCAACTTCCAGTATATCAGGGTGCAAGTTAGCTTTATTCAACGAAAAATTAATAGCCTGGTCTGCTAAAAACGTATTTGGTGGTTTGTCTTTATGGAGACTTATTCATAAAATACAAAATGTGAAATAATTTAGTGGACATGCTAAACAAAGGAGATCAAAGAAATTGGTCATTTTTGATAGTTTCACTACACGCAATTGTCTGCCTAGACAAAGCAAGCAATTAGGTCTGAATGCTACGCATTATATTAGTGCAGTAACTTTAGCAAAGTTGACCAGTGCCACCTTTTCCATCAAACTTCCCATCTGCCTCCATCTGAGTTATCTTCTCCCACTATACCTTCCCTGTAAATGCAAATTCAACTCTCCATCCTGGTCATACAGCTCAAAAAATTAGTTTGAGTAACAGGAGATGCATAAACATTCTATCTTTTGACAGATGTAGTTCAGCTTAAAAAACAAAACTCTCAAATCTTCCCTCTATCATCATCTCTGGTGACATTTGCTTGACTTTTGTTTTTTTTGCACAATTCCATAGAACGTAGCTGGAATGAGGGATCTGTTTGATTTATCAGCTTTGTGTTTTGCACTTCCCTGTATCTCTCTTGCCTTTGCACTGTAGAATCTGTTCTGTTAAAGTATTTTTCAGTCTGTGCTTGTATAATGTTAAGTATGCTGGAGTTTCACCCCGTATAAGAGTTTCTCAACAATTCTCACAATATAGTCAATATTATGTACAGTGTAGTGTAGTTGCTGCACTTCAGAGTGGAGAAATTAAGTTATAGGCCTATAATTCTCAGCTAACTGTCTTGTATATATGATTGAAAGTCTGGCATGCCTTTGTTTTCTGGGCTTGGGCTTTTCACTTGTCAGTAAGGTTATGGTAACCAATAACTTCTGACTGAGTTTAGCTTGCGGTACTTAAAATACGTAGGATCCTGGAATTTTTGGCTATTACACATGCTTTACTGCAATTAAATTTCAGTGAAGCTAGTTGGCTCTGTACCTTTCCATCAGGCTTCTTGGTAAGGAATACTCTTTTTATGGGGTGTAGACTGTTGAGTCTTGCCGTCAACAATACTGCTGACTTTAACTCAGCATGAGGACACCTTTTATCACTGACAGTGAGAAACGGTTTACAAGAAAATGTTACTGTCCATTCATGGGTTTTCAGTTATTTGACCAGTATTTTTGCGAATGTGCCTGCATGCAATTAAAGTTACCATGAATATATGCATAAATATGTAACTTCTAAGTCTGAGAAAGTGCACAGGTGCCCCATAGCTAGCTTCCTCACTTACAAAACAGAGACATTTCTGAAAGGTATCACTGACAGTGTAGTATTTCAAAACAGCTACTGGGACAGTTATACAAGGTGGGGGAAGATATCTTTCTATGCACTTCTGACCCTGTCTTCATCCCTTTGTATGTTCAGAGTAAAACACTGAAATACTCAGCTTGGGTCTTTACCCTTTACTCTGTGACAGTTTATTAGCCCTGAAGGCAAATCTTGAACTTTCCTACTCAGCTGTGATGTTCAGTGCTGGAGACGACTGCTGGAGTAACACAACAAGCTGCTTTACAGCAAGAACAATTCTAAACTCGTTGTCTAGAATTGAGCATCCTTCCCCCAGCCTCCCACCCACCTTGGGTCCTCCATAATCCCGATCACACTGGGTTTGGTATTTTAGCATATTGTCTCCAGATTTGCTTACAGGTATAAAGACATAAGGTATGTTTTTCAGTTTATAACTTCATTTACTCTTCTTGATAGCTACTGTTAGAACATCAGGATGCCATTGCCACTGAGCCGAATGACCTGCTGAATGAATTGCTGGAAGGGCTGGGACCTGTTCCTGATGTGGAGTCTTTCCTTGGTATGCCATTAGTCTTCTTCACGGTTAACTTCACTCTGGGGTAGGATTAGATGGGGACTTGATTTAAATACTTCAAGATACACAAACTCCCATCTCTCTCATGTTTCAAGTTTCTTCTTTTTCTGTAGAACTGTTTTCTGAATACTTCTTGTGACATTTGCTATAGGTTAACCTTCTAAAAATGAAACTCAATGCAGTGTTGCTCAGAGTCAGTAAGTGCAGATAAGTTTGGCAGCATCCTTGAGATATGTGCACACCTAATCGCAATATTGGCTTTAAACGTGAATTATGAGATACAAAATCCAAATGCTAGTGTTCTTAAAAATGGTCTAATTATTCTCAAATTGCAGACAAAATTATTTTTTTAATAATCTGACCTTAAGATTTGTTATTGTTAGATCTGAAAGAACAGAGAATTTAAATAGCAGTTTTTAATTCTTAATTATCCAGATAAAAATGAAGCTTTAAAAGTACATTATAAAAAAAAAAAAAAAAGTACATTATAAAGTCTATTATAAAGTTGTAAGGAATAAATGTGGCTGATACTTAATTTTCCATAATTGTATTAGGATGTGAACTACCTTCCTTCCTGGTTAGGAAGTAGCTATAATGTCACAGGTAATACCAGGCTCCAAGTGAATAGCTTTTATTCTTTCATTTTTCACTGTCACTGCATGTTAGGGCAACGGATGTCTGTATTCTTCTTTGAAAAGAAGATGTGAGTCTCTTGCAGATCAGTATGTTGAAAGTGAAGAATTGGAGGCGTTTCCAAAATATTCTATGTGGGCTTACAAGTGGTCTTATGGCTTTGTTTGTTTAATGTTCAAAAAACAGACTGCTATGAATGGTAGGAGTGGGTGTGCTGTTTAATACATTTACAACTTCTGACAATGTTGTGATTTGTCAGTGTTTTTTTGTTTGATGTATTCACTCTTGGGAAAGTCAGCAAACCGAAGTGAAAGATGTTTCCTTACAGGGGAAGGATCTGTTGATCCCAATGACCCCAACAGGGAAAGCACACTGAATCAGCTCGCAAAAACAGAGATTTCATTGTCTCTAACAAGCAAATATGAGTTACGAGAAGGTGAAGATCAGGACCTCAAAAGCCTGATGATAAAGTAAGTTTTACTCAAAATCTATATTCCTAAAAATAGCAATAATCTGTTTTGTCAGCTCTCCTTCCTTGTCTAAGTGTATTTTTCAGTTTTCAAAAGCCAATTTCTGTTCAGCCCTGCTCCAACTTTTGAAAAAGTCAGAGAAACTGTCAGTTCTTCCTGAATGTTAATCTTCCTATAAGCTTTACTGCCATTTTTGTTCTGGACCATGACTGGATCATTATCTAACCTAGTGAGTACTCTTTGAGGAAGTTCTAAAATAATTCTGCTTTAAAACACCACAGCCTTGGGAAAGACAAGATGAAAACCTATCTAGATGTGTAAGGGTGGACAGTATCACTGCCCTCTCCTCCCCCTCAAATGAAAACACTTCCCTGACCTACTGCCGTCAGGCGCTGGAACAGGATGCGACTGTCACTTCAGCATAAATACTGCATGCTTTCATCCAGGGAAAGGAAATGATGTTTATTCCATTTGGTCAGCAGATAAGAAATGGGTAGTGGGATAATCTATAAGCAACTTCTTAGTCCAAAATCTTTTCATAAAAGCATTTGCTATCACTTACTGGCATCCCTTTTTCAAAATTACTTAAAATGTTCCCAAATAAGGATTAGCTTATTTAATATGCTGCAGCTAATTAAACAATGGAATGCATCTCTTTATTTCTATGCTTATTCTTACCCTCTTCTACAGAAACAGCAATGTATTTATTTTAAATTGCTTTGTTAAGGCTTCTGTGATGTGCCCCAAGATTGGCAGGGGCCTCTGTCTAGAGGACCTTACATAAGGTGCCCGGTACATGTGGTCTGAACACTCTGAGGCACAGGGTGCCGAGCAGAACGTGAGCGCGGAGGAGATGAGGCCAAGGCACTTTTGCCTCTGGAAGATAACAAAGCTTGGCTTGCTTGGTATGAAGGGAGAAGCAGGCAGACTTGTCTATTATCAGCCATATCAGCATACTGCTACATAGGTTTCAAGTGCATGAAATAACACTGTCCCATGTCTGCCACTGTGAATGGTGGTGGTGAAGACCAAAGCCTGACAAAGGTTGTGTCAGGCAGAGAAAGCCAGGAAATCTGTTGGTGTAGCCCAGGTAAATTAACTTCAGGGAGCCTTTCTGTTTTTTGTTTGTTTCTTTTTTTGTTGTTGTTTTGCTTTGTTTGTTGGAATTCCAAGAGTTTATGAAAGGAAAATATATTTAAGAGCAGTCCCTCAGAAACTGTTTCATGTGTCAGAACTGCTCAGTGCAGGTGGCAGCAGCTCTGGAGCAGCGAATGAGCTCCCAGGCGGTCTAGCAGATTACCTTCCTAGCATTGGAGGAGCAAGGCTGGGGGTCTGCCTGTGCTGCTAGTCGTACCCACCCTACTGCTCCCTCTGAAAGCTTGAGTCAAACTCAAGTTTGCAGTGTTCTTTGGTAATGTTCTATTTCGTTGTATGCAATTAATCTTTTATCCCACTGCATTGCACTTTTGTCAGAACTACCAACCTTGAGAAATACAACAAAAGAGCTGACCTTTGCTTAAACTGCTAGTTTACCCATGGGAAGTTATAAGGTTTTATCTAAGAATGATTAAGGCTTCTGTGATATTTTCCTCAAAAATCTAAGTTGCATGTCAGGTTTCTGTTAACTTTTGTTTGTAAGAGTGTCCTTTAAATTGTCAGAATGCTCTGACAGGACTTTCTCGAAGTATTATAGATAAGCTTCTACCAAAAAAGAACTGGTTTACATATCAGGGTGCACCAGCTTCTCTTCTTTTGGTGAGGAAGTGCTCCATGTGCTGCCACTGGGGAAATATCTGCCTCTGAAGCGTGCATAAATGTACTATGTCCGCTGTGAAATTCCGCCAGAGCTTCAGCAGCTTTGAATGCATTTCCACTTTACTTTGTAAACACGATCCTTAATGCAACTGCATAGTTCAGACTTTGGAAAGATGACATTCCTTCCTGCTGTTATGTCATATCATACTTAAACTACTCATGTATTTGTTGTAGGATTTTTGTGTAAGCAGAAACTGCATTGCTATGCTAATTGGTTAACTGTTTTCTAAAGTAAAAGGGAGAAAAGTATGTGCTTATTTCTATTCCTGACTGTAGAAGTCAGTTGTCAGTGGAAGGTCTGAAATATAAGAAGTTAAGAAATACTGATATTCCCAAGTACAAAGAGTGTGCTTGCTAGTTTTACTGTCAAAGCAATTAAATGCACTGATGATCCAGTGACAACTGTTTTGTAATATTCATATATCCTTTTTAAAAGGACTAAAAGACTTATTGTGGATATGATACGAACACAGCCAGGGGATACGCTCTCAGAAATATTAGAAACACCAGCCACTGCACAACAGGTAAGTGCTACATTGTGCCTGAATAGGGAATAAAATTATTTTTTATCTATTTGAAAACATTAACAGATTTCTGACAGCATTTTCTCTCACTGTAATAATGAAATCATTTTTGCTGGCTCTTAAACTACCTGGCTCTGGAGCATTTAAAATGCAAGACTTGCAAATTCTTCCAGTGTATGTATGGTAACACCTTTGGGGGAATTAAAAAAATACGTAAATCTTACTGTCAACTACAACAGCTAGAATAACATATTTTGTAATTCTTTTAAATGTTTTGTAAACGTGGCCTCTTCTTTCTTCTGATATAATATTATCAAATAGGCTGAGGCAAATCCTTTCTGCTAGTTCTTATTTTCTCTCGTGAACTTTGGTATCTTAAGTTCTCTGCTGCCTAGTATATTTGTTTAAGCAATATCAACAAATATGTTGATATTGCTTAAACATATTCCCACAAACATGGGAACTGCAGCTATCCTTTGAGTAGGAATTGAGTGGGATCATCTCTCAGTTGAAGACTTCCCCTGGAGGTAATGACACAGTGTGCAAATCCTAGCTTACCTCAGTATGTGCATGTAAGCAGAGGGCATCTGTGAGTCTTCGCACAACTAAGCCACTGGGTCTTCTGGCTGATTTCAAAGGTGTTTGGATTAATTGAGAAGTGTCTATTGTCATTAGTTACTTAAGATATGTCAAAAAGGATAGCAAAGAGAACATTTTTCGGCCATTTGGTAAGAACATAGAAATAAACACTGCGCCTGAATATTTAACTGTTGCCTTGAATTGAAAGTAACTGTTCTGGTTTTTTTGTTTGTTTGTTTGTTTTTTTAACCAGGAATCTGAGCACTTGAAACTTGTAGAGAAACGTGCCATTTTAGATTCCAAAACCCCAGAGAAAATGAAGCGCAGTCAGTCTATTTTTGAAGATGGGCAGCTACCAATAGAACAAAAGAAAAGGAAAATCCAGAGAAATCTCCGGACTTTGGAACAAGCAGGATTAGTGTCTTCAGCAACAAAGTACCAGGAAATTATAAATGAGATTGCTAAGGTAAATGGAACATGTTCCTTGTATATGGATGGATTTTAGGCCTCTAGCCTCAATCCAGTCTAGCAAGAGATGTTAAGAGATACCAAGTCTGGATAACAAAGGTTACAGCTGCACATTATCCCGTTCAGGTAGCATGCAGCAGAGTACCACCTTTCACTAAGATCATCAGTAAACTAAGATTTGTTTCTTGTTTGGGTGCTCCGGAAAGTTAGTGTAGTGCCTTGGAGACCGTAGCAGAGTTCAAGATACCACAACTTGTACTCACTTAGCTTGAACCAACCCCAGTGACCATGAACAAGCAGATATAGGTTTGCCACAGAAAACACAAAGCTAGTATTGGGCTGGTGTGGGCCTTAGTGCCGACACCTGCAAGGTTAGCTTTCCAGCTAGAAGCCCCAGTAGCTCCATTAGGGTTTTGACATGCCCATGGCAGCAGTCTGTTTGGAGGGGCTGCCACCAGTAGCCACGCAGAGACCATCCTGCACTACACCTCTACAAGAAGCACAGAGCTTGGAACCGCTCATCCAATCTCCCTTCCAATTGATGTCTAACAGCTTGACTTCCTCAGAAGCAAAAAATGACACAAGACAGCAGAGAGTTGTTCAGGCCCCATAACATGCAAAGCACAAGTACCAATCTGATTATCTTTTCAGTCATGTAAAATACAGTGCTCGCTACTAGTGATGTTTTTTCTAAATATCAAGTTAATAAGCCTACTGCATTAATAATTTTGAATCCTCTATTTTAGGATATCCGAAATCAAAGAAGATACAGACATCACCGAAAAGCCGAACTGGTGAAACTCCAGCAGACTTTGAATGCACTTAACTCCAAGACAGCATTTTATGAAGAACAAATTAATTATTACAACACATACATAAAAACTTGTTTAGACAATTTAACAAGAAAGTGAGTAGATTCTTCTTGTCTTTTAATATTTCAGTATGTCCTATTAGGAAGGCGGGCAGGTGTTACCTACAGTAGAGTTTTCTTTCCAACAGGTAGACATGAGCAGGAGCTTTATCAGTGCATACCTCAGAGATCCAGAAATAAACTCCAATGTCCAGTCTTATTTAATACCTGTTACTGTATGCTTCCAAACTGCTCTTTTTAAGAGATGATTGTGAACTCTTTTAGACAGGGTTTGCTTTCACGGTAGACTTCATATAAGCACTAGCTTATTATTCATTCAAAATCACTACGAAATCATTACAAAAAATGTTTAGACTACTTGCTTTGTGTGCAAAAATCCCACTAATTCTCAGATTAGTTTTGAATACTAATTTTGTTCATTAATAGCAATTAAGGAGCACAATGAGCAAAGGAAAAATAAATAAAGCTAGAAGAGTAGCTGAAGTATAAAAGATGAAAATTTGTGCTGTTATATTAATAACAAGCCACTTTTTTTTGTTCTCTCCTAGAAATTCAAGGAGGTCAATTAAACTAGATGGAAAAGAGGAGGCGAAGGGCAGCAAAAAGCTGAAGCAGGCATCATTAAAGTACACGGCTGCAAGACTGCATGAAAAGGGTGTTATCCTAGAAATTGAAGATCTTCAAACCAACCAGTAAGTGTGGCACAAAATAATTGAGAACATTTTCTAATCAGCGGCTCCTTAAGGAGTCTGGCTTTTGCTAAATGTCTTTTCTTTCTCCACTGCACTTCAAATACCTTCAGACTTCCTAAATTCACAGGAAAGATGAAGTCTCATTGTCGCAATTCCTTTTTTCCCTTGCTGTAGGATTACCTTGGTAAAATACTGGAATAAGTGTATTTTGGCATTATCTTAGATGAGTACAAGTTAGGCAGCATGTTCACTGCTAAATGGCTGACTTGTTAAGTAGTTGTAGCAATTATTTTATCTACTGACCAAGCACTTTCATTTCATTGAGTAAATACCTTGTATATTGCGCTTCCTGACTATAGCAAAGTGAATGGATACAGTGGTTTACCTTGCCTGTTTTTTGTGGTCTGAGCTATGGCCACCTCTCCTGTTCAAAGTAGTTGGGTTAGGTTTTAGGGGTCTCTTGTTCGCAGTGTCTGTGATCAAGTGCTAGGAAGGCTATAGTCCCAGCTTACAGAGTTCACATTTGCAGGCCAGCTGGCTATGGAGCTTAATTTCTAAGCTGGATCATTTTATTTAAGCGTGGTTTCTCACACCTTACTGGCACAGCTTAACTAACTGCAAGGTTAAAAGCATGGGAGAGCTGGTGCTGGGAGCAAACTTAAGGTGGCATTTCTGTCAGTCTTCCTATGGCTGAGGTTCAATGGCTCTTGTTGACAAATTACTCTATGGTCTCTTGAGGTAGCTGCTTCTGGGAGGAGATAAAGCTGTGCTTACAAAACAAAGTAGACATTGATGCTTGTGGTGAATTTTTTTTTTTATTCTGCAGGTTTTCCCCTGGGCTGACTCTGGAGTATACAAAACTGCATAGCATACGTACTCAATTACCCTTTTGTTTTGTTTTAAGGTTTAAGAATGTGATGTTTGACATCACACCTGGAGAAGAAGTGGGTGACTTTGAAATCAAGGCGAAATTTCTGGGTGTTGAGATGGAAAAAGTGCAGCTCCATTTCCAGGTAGAGTTTGAATTCTGTATTTTGTCACTGTGCTCTATAGCTACAGTTGTGTTTGCTCTAAATACAAACTATTTTGGACTTGTAATACATCCATGAACGGGTCAATCAGCATAAGACAGATCAAGTGAGGAATAACTGTAGCTTGTGTAGGATGCTGGGCTTGGAACAGAGTTGATGTATGTGTTAGAGCGGCCATCAAACTGCATCAAGCCAAACGCCATATTAGTTCAGTGGCAAGCAGCCAATACCAACAGAACTAAAATACACAGGAAACAATCTTCTGGTCTGCTGTCACTGACAGCCTGTAATTAGGGATCGAGAGAACATGTAATGTTTTCCATACTTACCTGATAGTTGCTTGTAATTGTTTAAATTGTGAAGGACCAGGAGATTAAGATGGTTATTACATGATGAAAATGACTCAATCTGGTTACTGTGAGGTACGGATTCAAGCAAAGAATAATGATTTTATTTATCATTACAGGATTTGCTTCAGATGCAGTATGAAGGTGTGGCTGTAATGAAAATGTTTGACAAAGCTAAAGTGAATGTTAATTTGCTCATATTCCTGTTGAATAAGAAGTTTTATGGAAAATGAGTGTCTTCAGATATTGTGGACTACATCGACCAGTGGGAAGTCTATTCAGTATTTTTTTTTCTTGCTTTTAAACATTTGAAATTTGTCACTGGACGCTTTTTAACATCAAAAAAAACTAAAACACCAAATATTCAGAGGAATGTACACAGTGCCTTTTCATCATTAACGAAGCAGAAAACTAGGAAATAGAATAATTTAAACACTTCCAGATCTCATTGGTGTTGGTACCTTCAAATCAAAATATTGTTTAGGACATTCAGCTATTGTGGATATTAAGTAGACAGAAATTGAATTTAGTTGAATATATAAGCCTCTTCCTATTAAAAACATTTTTAAATGACCTCAGATATATAATATAGTTCATATTAGACTTTAAGTATTTACCAAAAGAAATCCTAATTTGTTTCTAGGGGATAGCTTGCACAAATATTTAGTTACCTACTAAGCCTATTTTCTGGCAGTTGTCAATTGCAAAGCAACCTTTTTGTGCAATTCAAAAATTTTTATAGGTAATTATAAAATGACAGTAACGTTTTACTGCACAAAAATATTTTGATTCATTCCTACTAAATAAAATGCACTACTGCCTTGTGTAAAATGACATTTTCTACTTTCACAACCTTTTGAGTGGCATTGGGGGTACCTGAACAGGTGAACAGCTGTTCAGTTTGAAGTATTTGAATACATAAATTGTGCCTGTCTGTCTTTTTTGTAAGAAAATAAATGCAATAAAATCAGTATTTAGATTTTTTTTAAATATTCTTTGGAGATTGTTCTATGTGAAATAAATGTTACTTAATTAAACTTGCTTGGTTCCTAGATTTCATTTAAAAGGGTCATTAAAGTAGCAATCCAAATGGAAATGAACGAACTTATCAGTGCTTTTGTTTAATTAAATTTTGTAATATTTTTTAATTGTTTGTCCTTACAGTACATTTTGGGAAGGTTTCTCAGCAGTGAAGTCCTCATGGCTTTTTTGCCATTGGAAACGGTGATGATTTCGCTGATAAACTGCCAATTACATCTGCAGAGCAAGAACGTGTAGTGGATAATGTACTACATAAAGAAAGGGGAAATACTTCCTATTCTTGCTAGTACTCTTCCTAATATTTTCTACTCTTGCTTTCCTTGCGACAAAATATTTAAAAGATGAAAGTATAGTGAGGCACTCTGGAATACACTGTAAAAGCAAAAATACAAATATTAATTCTGAAGCTGAAATAAAACTGTAAAGTTAGTAGCAGATACATAGACTACAAGATTAGTGGGTTCACTGGCCTGTTTATAACACAAGTTGAAAAAAAAAGATTACACTTATTGGAGATGTTCCTGTATGTATGGCATTAAATGTGAACACTTCACTAGTTTAGCTGTTTTAAAAAATTTAAAAAATTAAATTAATTAAAAAAATAATTCCTAGATGTTTCCCGTTTTCTTCCAGCTAGTTATGCTGCCGTACTCGCTTATCAGCTTTTTTAATGTTGCATATTTGCTTTAGTGTTAACACCCAGATTCACTTAAAGTAGCTGGCAGGGAAGATGAAAGTAGCACTTAGAATAGTTCAGTTGGAAGGGACCTACAAAGACCATCTAGTCCAACTGTCTGACCTCTTCAGGGATAACTAAAAGTTACGGAATGTTATGGAGGGCATTCTTCAATGCTCTGTCCCAGGCGCAACACCTGGCATTTTCCTTGCTTGCGCCTTCATGCTGCTAGCTTGCTACCTCATGCTGCTCAGACCTATCTATCCTGCTCTATCCCTTCGTCTCATCCCTCCAGGGAGGTAACAGCTCCTCCCAATTCAGTGTCATCAGCAAACCTGCCAAGCTTGCACTCCACTCCTGCACCCAAATCATTGACAGAAATGTGTGTGGAACAGGACAGGCCCTAGAATTGAGCCTGGTGAACACCACTGGTGACCAGCTGCCAGCCAGATGTAGCCCTATTCACTGCAGTCCTCTGAGCTTTACCATCAAGCCAGTTCACCACCCTGTGTAGCACGGACTTCTGTGTCTCACAGTGGGACAATTTCTCTAGAAGGAAGCTGTGAGGAACAGTATCTAAGGCCTGTATTTTTACATCTGAAGGAGAAAAGTGAATTGTATTTAAACCTACATTGACAATGCAGTGTTGTCTTTCGCTTCCCTTTTTATTTGTAACAAACTTGAGGCTAAACTCTGCATGTTTTTGGCAAATTCCACCTGAGGAGGTAAGTCTGCACAGGTGGGGTGCTAACTATAAAATTGAACCTTCCAAGTGATACGTCAAAAGGCTGAAAATCTGCTGGTGTGATTTACAAGAGACCCACGGCCTTTGTGAGAACAATTTGCTCCTGGATACGCTGATTCCTATGACACACCCAGTTCCTGCAAAGCTCTAATGTGAACAGAACCTTCCTTGGTCATCTTCTAGCGGCACCTGAAGTACACTTGCTTAGGAAAGCATATTGGGTTCCCATGTAATGTAGGAAAGGTACAGTCTGATTGCTGAGTCTCATCTCTTCCAAACATATCTTGATATTCCTGCTTTCCCAGTACACATCAAAGAACAACTTCCACTTAATTTCTGGGAACTCCCTTAGAAGCTTTCTTCTTAATTAGCTGGTTCAGTTTAGGGCCTTGTCACTGAACAAATAACGAACCCAGCTGAACAAGACTGACCACAATGGTTCCTACCTAAATATAAGATTGACAGGTAGCAGCAGGCACCATGTAATAGGGCAAAGTAATTCTGCACCTGCCGTAAATTGGTGCTATCTACTAAAAAGTACAAAAATGGGTTTCATGGAGGTTACTGTGAGCTGCAAAATTTCGGGCCTTCAACTGTATGTAGTTAGATACAACTTAATGAAACCAGTTTCATGCATGAAATGGTCCTGTAGGAAGAACTGCCTTTCTGGGAACAAAAATGGAGGGAAAAGCCAAGACAACTAAACGGTGCTTTACTCAGCTGTTCTCACCACAGGAAGAACTGCATCTTTCCTGCCTGTTTCTTAAGTCTGTTTTCCTAGATGCTGATAGTGAAATTGTAACAGTCAATAGTCTTTGGTTGATAGCCTTACAGTTAGCATTTTTCTACCTCTACCATAAGATTTTTTGAGTTGACTAAGACTGGTTTGCAGTTAACTTTGATTTGGAGCATATCCATTCGGATGGGACCCTGGAGCTCCGCAAAACTGCAGAAAGAACATCTGTTTTACTTGGCCTAGCAGAGAGAGACATTAGCGCAAGTGATTGCTGTGTTCTGTTTTACTGGATGCATATCTGCAAACTTTCTTTAGCAGTCTTCTTTTAAAAGAAAACAGAAGCAACAAAACAAACTTCCTTCTAATAGCAAATCCAGAAAGCAACAGTCACGTGACTTCAAACAGTTCATAACTACGTAGAGAACACAACCCTCTTCCCAGACCTGGAGTACTGGTTTTGCCTCTGAAATATGCTTCTAACCTACCCCGTTTAACTACCAGCCCCAGGCATGCACCACGTAATCTGTTAGCTCCTAAACATTACAAGGATGGCTCCTTCCACACTGACGCATCAATGCTACTGGATGGTTCTAGGCTTTCTTGGTAGACCTACTATGTTTCACAGGAATAAACTTTTGCATTGTAACATGCTACTGACAAAAGAAAAAGAAAAAGCAAGAAGCAGAATTAAAAAGTGGTACAATTCTTAGAAGACTGAACTTTTTATTACCATTAGTTTATCAAGACAGAAAAAGTAACCAGCTGACTTGTGTAACTACAGGATACAAAAGTTTACTTAAATTTGGTTTCTGTATACAAGCAGAAAATCTAAAAACAATAGTTTTTTTTTTAATTAATTCCCTATATCTGTAGTATAGTACAGTCTGGAGGGAACAGAACCAGGATAGCTGACCTAAACAGGCCCAAGGAATATTGCATATCACTGACACCATGTGAAAAAACTAAAAAACTGAGGGGAGTTGGCCTGGCGAGGCAGATGCTGCTTGGTGACTGGCTGGGCATTGGCTGGTGAGTGGTGAGCAATTCCAAGTGAGCGTCACTTGTTCAGTAAATACATATAAATTACATATATGTTATTATCATTACTATTATTTCTCTCTTCTTCTTCTGTCTTTTTAAGTAGTTTTTGTCTCAAACTACAGTGTCTTTCTTTTTTTCCGATTCTCTCCGCCATCCCACTGGGAAGAGGGGGATGGAGAAAAAACATAGTGTGGTGTTAGCTGCGTGCAGGGTTAAACCACAGCAACATCCAAGGAGGAGACTCCACAACCCCTCTGGGCAGCCTGTGCCACTGCTCAGCCACCTGCACAGCACAGAAGTGCTGCCTGGTCTTCAGAGGCAACCTCCTATGTGCCAGTGTGTGCTCACTGCCTCTTCTCCAGGCACTGGTTACTGCCGAGGATAGCCTTTTTATTTTTGCAGTACTATGTCCTGAAGCTTCAGTCTCTGCTATCACAAACATTCTTCTAGAATTGAAATACTTGCTCATTTTCAAGTTCAAGTGCATGTCAGAGTAACTTGGCGTGCTAAGGAAACCAAGTGCAGTGCTTCTGTATAAAACGAAGCTGTTCAAGACACCCAAGTCTTCACAACTTGAGGTTACAGCCCCTCTAGTCCTGCTACCGACCTTTATCTGTTAGCTCTCAAATCTCCAGTTCGAACTCTTGGCAAGATGTTTCCTGTTGCATTTCTCAGTAAGACTGAGTTCTTAAAATGTCCTATCTGCGAAGAATGGAAATAGATTTGTAGCATGTTTTTACTATATATGGTGTGTTAGAGTGAGTTCCTCAGTTGCTTCTACATGTTCTTTTCAAGGCCATCTACAATTAGGTCATTGATGTCACTCTGCTGTGCCTGTTTACATAGACTAAAAACACGAGTCTTAAATACATGCTACAAGAATGGCATGCATCTGATGGAAAGCACGTACACAGAGCTCCCTATGTTCATTAGGTGTCTGAATTTCACAGTGAAGTGAATCTGGTTAGTTCTCCTCAACCTAGAGGAAAGCAGATTAATCCTTCAAAATTATATGCAGTATAACAGCTAAAGAAAAAAAGTTTTTACATCAATAGCAAGATGAGATTTCCCCACAGAGACATTCCCAGAAGCAAATTCTGTACCTCATTCTCTCCTCTCTCTTGAAGGCCCATCTCTCAGCTCTTGCTGCTTTAAGGAAACTGCAGCGTGGAAGATGAAATCGGATCACAGGGAGCTTTATGCACACAAGATAACGTTGGGTAAAAAACCACTGCTATGAAGCTACCTTCGGATACACTCATATAGCAGCAAGACCATGGAAATGCCCAAGAACAGCTTCAGCTGCTCTTCCCACATAGATAAAGAAAAATAGCCTGTGATTAAAGTATTTTCTAAATTGATCAAAAATAAGTTTGTGATTAAGTAAAAGGTACTTTCTGCGGGTTCCTTATCACGTTCAAGGATGACAGAGATTTGGTCACAGATATGTTTCGTGCCACATAGCAAAGACTTCTTACCCAGCTGCAGAAGGGCCAGCCAGCAGTAAAGCTCCTACACATCACTCTGTCTCACTTTATGCAACAGAAAGTCAGCCCTAATGCTGCCATACCATACAGCATGTGCTAGAACTGTGGGAAGAGCATGGTGGAGCCAGCAAAGGAAAGCATTGGAATTTACCGGGAACCAGATCTTGCCATCAGCAGTACCCGACTTTCCAGGGCTGTTAGCTGAGAATCAGCTTTTCCGCAGTGACAACACAATCGAGTTCTAAATGGAGTTCTCCTCCTATTATATCTGTACTGCTGTAAATGTAAATACATGCAGCTGGGGAGAGCGCAGCACACCCTAGCAGACCATGGGATGCCGCGTGTAAAGCCTGTGATTGTATGACATACCTAAGCAACGCAATGCACTCCAACTACCAGCGGAATAGCATTTTCAATGGAAAGAGCCTAAATGAGAGCTGCAAAGCTATTTTCCTCCACAGTGCCGACCAGGTTTCAGCCCAAACAACTCTTTGCCCCCGAGAACCGCGGAGGGGCCGCGCCGGGGGGGCACGGCTCCAGGCGCATCCCCGCAGAGAACAGAGTGGGCACACACAGCCGCTCGGAACCAATCTCCGGCAGCACCCCACCCCTTTGTCCTGCACTCCCCGCTACCCGAAGCAGCCGGGGGGGCTCCGGGCCCGTCCCACGGGGGCTTCGCTGCCGCGTGGGCTCTGCTGCCCGGGCCTGCTCAG
>WBMW01006025.1:282016-317022 GCA_013396635.1 Penelope pileata
CATCGATTTCAGAGAGGCCTCTGGCGATGCCACAGGTGAGGTGATTAAAGACAAAGAGCGATTTGCAGCCGTCCCGAGGCTGAGGGGATGGCTGAGCAGTAGCAGGTGATGACGAAAAAGAGGCTAGCAAGATATGCGAGTGGGAAGAGAGTGAGGCGTACCGGTGGCTGGCGGGGTGTACCCATGGGTAGCGAGGTGTGCAGGTGGCTGGCGGGGTGTACAGGTGGGTAGCAAGGCGCACAGGTGGGAGCCCAGAGGCCTGGTGCTGACAGCTGTGGGAGGCAGTGTGCCCACCCATTCCATAGGTAGCACAGTCTGGGAGGTGCCAGTGCAAACCAGCTCAGAATAAGCACCCCAGTGAGATGACTTTCCTCTTTGTTTAGTTAGAAGTGGCACTGATGACAAGGCGCGCTGTGCCTGGTGACCTCGGCTCTGGCTCAGGTTGTGTGTGACAGCACAGGCAGGCAGGGGAGGAGCGCAGGAGAAGACGTGCGTGTGGGCTCCTGGTTTCTAGCAAAAGTGCACTGAATTAAGCACGTAGAGACAGCGACAATTTTTTTCTGTTAGATTCTGTTTCGCAGTTGTTTCAGCTGCACAGTGCTCCTGCACAGGGAGCTGGCCAGGATAGGGCTGATCCCGGGAGCAGTGTGCCTGCCAGCGAGGGCTTCAGCACGGGGCTCACATTGGCTGCTGAGATGAAGGCTGAAAGAGGACAGAGCTTGTGCTTGTGTCCTGCTGGGGGAGAAGCGCCAGAGAGGGAAAGCTGCTGCAGCTAAACCGCTTTTTGCCACACGGACAGGAGAGAATAAAGAGGCCACAACTGTGTTTATGTTGGACGGCCAACGGAAATGACCTTCCTGAAAAAAAGGGGGGATGTATGCGTGGGAGGTAATCACGAACTGCAGAAGTTAATGCTGGAACAGGACTGTAGTGTAGAATGCTCTTCTTTCAGCCTATGGAAACATCCAGGCTTGTTTTCCTTCTTTTTGCAATGCAGTCTTCGTTAAAGAACACCCCTAGTGCACCATTTTTTTGCTGCTTCCTAAGGAAACAATGAACAAATTAGTTACTGTATTACATCACTAGGGCTAAGAAAAGAAAAATTCAAACAAGTTATTTAATGTGCAGTGGAAGCAATAAAGCCCAGCATCTGAACATGTCTGCTGCTTTCCTCCCACCCAGTCCCACAGCAGTATCATTTCCCCCCTGTCCCATACAGCAGCCCTGTTTTCACCACTACATAAGTTCCTGTTTCCTGTGCGTTGCTCTATCCCTAGGCCAGCTCTGCCCTCACACCTTTAGCTTCTCCCCTACTGTCTCTTTGCTCCCTTGATACCCACACTTCCCACCCTTTTGCCTCAGCTGCAGGCAGGTGAAAGAAGGAAGCTTTGCAGCGGGCTGGCACGGGGTGCTTGCTCATGGGCTCGCCAGGCGCTGGCCCTGGAAGGCTGGGCAGCCTGGTGACTGAGGTCAGAACTGGCCCAGACCTCCCTGTATGGGGAGGACACAGATAGCTGAGTGAAGAGAGATGGTACCAAGGTTTGAAGCCAGCACCCGTGGTGAAAGCTATCGAGGAAGGAAAGCAAAAAGGAGCACACACCTGACTGCAAGAAAATGATACTTCAGGAAAATGTATTAAAATGGTTACTGCATCACTCATGTAATACAACAATGAATTCTGTATAAATGGAGAGAAGTGCTAAAGATTATTTTTAAAAACAAGTATGGTGTTTACTGTTAACAGAAGCTGATACTTATCACCTCTCCTACAACATCACCTTGTTTATAAACACGTCTGGCTTGCGCTTCTTATTCCAAGTACCTAATTTACAAGTCACTAAACAATTTAGATACTAGATGCTCATCAGTGCAGAGTATACAAAGGGGAGGTAAGAGGACCACACTTTCTGTTATTTTTTATTATAAGCCAGTGGTGCAACACCACAATCAGTAATGCCCAGAAATCAGGATTAATAGATGTCCAGCAGCACGTCTTTAACTGGCTTAACTAACGTTTAGTTTTTCATCTCATAAAAACAACCACTGAGAGATGAATGTTGCCAGTTTATTATGTCCTGTCCAGATATAAGAGTGTATAGAAATACTTCAGAATTTCCTTCTGGTGCTCGAGAGATATGGAGCGCTGTTTAAGTTTGATTGAAGCTGTTATATTTTCTGCTCTTTTCCTTTCATGGTACAGTACACACAGTAGCCCCTTGCATAAGAAAACAGACATGAAACGAAATTACAAAATAGCTCTGTGTAAAACAAGGAATCCAGGGTAAGCAGAATATGTTTACGCTTACCAGGAGGCCAACAATAGTACTTGAAGGAAGACGGAACACTGTAGTTTGTTAAAGTCAAACAGTCCCCGACTTAACTGATCTTTGTACATCATCTCTTTATGCCTTTGTTGGAGAATCAGTGCAGGGACCGTAGACAGTAAAAGAAAATGTTAAGCAATTTGAGTACTTCGCTAATTTTGCTTAATTCCTACCTTTCAAAGTTCTTACTAGAAGCAAAGGGAAGACTGCATGTAGTGCAATGTCCTAACTGCACACTATGAAAATAAAACTTCAGTGCTTTATCCCATCGCTCTTAGTAAACCAAGCTCTTTATGTACCACTCATACTTGGACACAGCTATTAAGTTGTTAGACCAGCAGTGAGAATGCCATTAATCATAAAATAATAATCGAGGAGTTTTGACCTCTTCCCAGAGGACGGGTGGCAGCCTAGTAAAAGCAGGGTGACTGTCTGAACGTTTGTGATCATTATGCTACCAAACCTTTACCTCTCTTTTCCTGTGCTGAAAAATTACTTAAGCTGTAGCCAAGTATATTTTAGAGATGTATTATATCACATCTTTTAAACAACTCAAACAGAATACCTAGGAGATTCTGGCATAGCTGTAGCTATTTAATGGTAGTTTTAAAATATTTTCTCTAGAGCTACTGTATTTGCTTTGTTATGCTATCGCAGCTTATAATTAAAGCCCGTTTCCCGTTACAGATCTCGATACGTTTACTGTCAAAGTTCATTAAGACCTTCTGAAATAACATGTCATCATTTCATCCTCTACCCAATCTGATCATTGGCATTTTCAAATAAACACTGACACAAAAGGAATCCAGAACCCCAGGGCAATAACTCTTTTCCTTTCTGTTTCATAAAGCATGAAGTGCACTGTTGATTTTTCTAATAATGCACAGACAGTGGTCATACAAACAAGTATCTTTGCAGAGGAAAAGGACTGGTATGTGACTATCAATGTCGTAAATTAAAATTAAATTTAATTTCATTACGAAAGTTTAAATTCCTGCTCTCTGTATTAGAGAGTGGCAGAGAAACAGCAAGATAAAGGTCTCATCCCATTTTCCCACGCAGCTGACTTTTAAGTGTCATCTAAGTTCAAGGTAAACACATGGACTGAGTGCAGTACACAGCATGGAGGTGTTGATAACTGCATCAGGGGTGAGTTCGACCCTAAATTAAGGAAGTCATTACTTACCCAAAGAACACTTAAGTTTTTGCCAAGTTGAATTGTTATTCCAGATAACTTTAACTGAATTAATTTATTTATGGAATGTTCTTATCCTGAGTTATTCTAATAGAAGTCTACTTTTAGAAAAATTTGATAGTAGAGTAATGCAAACTGAAAATACTTCCATCTATAACTCGTCTTGTAAATAACTTGTCTCCAAGAATTCAGCATGTAACTAAAATTACTACCAATGTTTCAGGAATAGCTAAACAAAAGTCAGTGGTTGATAAACAGAAACTCTCCCAATCATCATTTTTCTCATAGCTTATTTGCATACTATTCTAGTGAGTCACTGACAAGAAGTAAGTTGGGTTACTGGCAAGAGTTTTGACCATAAGTGACATCCCCGCCAGTTGCTGAGGGTCTATGGTTCCTCGTCAAAAAGCAAGACACAGCAGCATGGCTTCATTGCAGCACTGCTAGCTACGGTGAGGCAGCACAGGTTCAGGGATGTGGGGAAATGAGAAGTGCTTGTTAGCAGCACCTCAGCTCCCACGCTGTGCAGAGGTGATCTTGGTAGCACAGTTCTGCCTCCAAACACGGCTCTGCCCTCCTTCTCACCAAGGCCATTTGTACCTGTGCTCCCCTCCAAAACATGCCTACCTCACATGAAGCCATGTCACATCTTCTTTGTGCTTCAGCAGTGGAGGAGCTAAGAAGGAACTAAGAAGGCTTTGAGGACCAGGATTGTCATTATCTTCCTTTCCTGAAGTTTTTGGTTCTAGAGACAGCAATGGAAGAAATACGTATTTATAGCATTTGCAGTCATAAAACAAGTGTGTACGGGAGATAGCAGAGGTACTAGTCAAGCTTTTCCATCACTCTTCCTGATGTCTCTAAGCTTTACCTTGGAGACTTGCCTCTGGGCAGGAGAAATAGGTGTTTGTTATCATTCAAATACAATTCTGATCCTTCCGAAAGAGGTGAATACCAAAAGGTGTCAGTTGTGTCAGGCTTCTCTCCCAGTAATCACTATGTAGTGGAAGTCGCCTAGCTATTTGGTTAGCTACAGGCTGAAGTTAGAGGTGTTAAATGTAATGTATGCTGTGTCTGAACTGCTGAACTGAGAGCGGAATCCCTGAGCCTTCTAATTGCTTGGACTAATGTTAAAGACTGAGAATCTGTAGTTCTGCCTTTTGCTGATGTTTTCTCTTGGAATGAAGAATAGATCCTTGTGTAGCTTTGCATAGTGCCTTTCTGTGCAAACACTGTATACTGAATATCTCGTACTTCTGTGCCGTTTGTGTTTTGGTATACTTATTAAATAGTTCCTACTTCAGTTTATACAACAATTTCTCACATTCAAATTTTTACTCAGCAACTTTTTTTTTCCTGGCCTGGCTAGAGGATGCAGTCAAGTAACATTGTATATGAAAACAATTATCTCAAACACATCCCCTCTTCAGTCCCTCTCCTCCCAGAATGCTGCTGTGATACAGTGTGATACATGCAGCACTGCAGTTCTAAAAGCTAAAAAATCCCCAGATCCTTCCATCACTGCTTTCATCTCATCTCACATTCAAGTCTGGATTTTACTAACATTCAGGCTGGACAAGGCTCCTCTCCTGTGTTCTGCTCAGAAAGGTTGGTAATTAGCTGCTTAGAGCTGCTGTCACTCTTCTCTTTGCCATCTGCCTCCTTAGGATGCATTTGTTCTCATCTGCATTAAAAAAAAATGGTTTGAATTACTGTAGAACAAATAATGGAATCTAAAGAAAGCTGCTTTAGATAGGTTATTCATGCCTAAGTACTTTGAGCTTGCTCACTGATTTAAGCTTACACAGCTTAATTTTTATTTTAGTAGTCTAGGATTCAACAAAGGGTCAGTTGCCCAGCTAAGTAGGTGAATGATTACTTAAGCAGTAGTAGCTCCCTCACTTCTGTCTGCCCACAGAATGTTTGAAGTATGCTACGCCTAACTACAATAAACCAGAGCTGAAAATAATAGTCTTCCCGAATAATTCTCCAAAAAGATTCTCTGAAATAGTGTCTGATGTACCTCTCCTGACGTTTGTTTGGTTTGTTTGTTTTTACATACATATGTCCTTACCACGCCTTCAACA
Source organism: Penelope pileata (assembly GCA_013396635.1). NCBI lineage: Eukaryota > Metazoa > Chordata > Aves > Galliformes > Cracidae > Penelope > Penelope pileata. The sequence goes on from WBMW01006025.1 coordinate 287,623, forward strand.
CTTTGTAATTCTCACTGTCCTAACTTGTTGTGGCTACATTCCGAAGGCAGACACCCTGTCCTGACACATCTTCAGTAGCAGTCACAGAACCCTGCTGCAGAAGACCTTGCAGTGGAGACAGCTCCTGCGGCAGGTTTCAGAAGTGCTGCGAGGGCATGCTGGACGCACGCTGTCCTCGATGCACTCTGCTGGTTGCAGTAAGTGGAGCTGGCGAAACGTTGCAGTGCAAGCTGTGGCGTAGGCAGAAGGCTGGTTCATGCCAGCATTGAAAACCCTGTGAAGACTTCTGCCATCTGTCTTTATCTTCCTCCAGCCATTGGGATGTGTAGAATGCCTCCAGAGACCACAGAGATATCTCAGTAACTTGGTGTTTTAGTCACACTTTAACATTTTTTTACTTCAGTGACACATACTTCTAACAGGAATTCTGTGTATGAAGTCCATGTTTATCCCAGCACCTCATTTCTTACAAACTGTATGGTGGGCCTGACAGAGAAAATCAATGGGTGACAAATTTACAGTTGTATTTATGTTAAAGTAGCTCACAGAGAGCATAGACGAGGTTGATTCCTTAAGCACAGATCAAGTTCGGTCCCTATCGTAAAGAGCTTGGAAGCCGAGAGTTAGAAGTTAAAGGGGGACGTTTTACCCAGCCGTGTAACAGCAGCTAAAACAAAATGGGATGGACCAATGTCTGTGAGCAGTCTGCAGTTTCAGTAAGGAATTGACTGTACTATTTTGTGTTGCTAGTATGATTTTAGATTTCCTTTTTGAAAGATATTTTCACTTCCCCAAAGCATGTAAATATTTGCTTTCTAATCCCTGTACTTTCTTATGTTTCAGCCTACAGATACAACAGCAGCAGTGCAAGGGGCAGAACTTTTCTCATGCCTGACCGTGGTGAGCCTGCTGAGCCTATACCTACTGAAGACATTGAAAGCAGCGCTGAAAATGGCTCAGAGGTTGGATTGCGATCCGGCAATCACACCAGATCTCCTCCACGTGAACAACGAACAGTGTCAGTGGAAACAGCGAGATACCTCACTAGTCTGTGGCTGACCCGTTTTGTTCCTTCAGTTTACACAGTAGTGGTTGTGCTCAGTCTCCCTCTGAACATTATGGCCATAGTTGTGTTTCTGAAAAAAATGAAAATTGAAAAGCCAGCTGTGGTGTACATGCTGAATTTGGCCCTTGCAGATGTACTGTTTGTAAGCGTGCTTCCTTTTAAGATTGCTTACCATTTCTCTGGAAACAACTGGGTATTTGGACCTCTGATGTGCCGCTTCGTCACTGCTGCTTTCTACTGTAATATGTACTGTTCAATAATGCTGATGACGAGCATTAGCTTTGATCGCTTCTTGGCAGTGGTGTACCCCATGCAGGCTCTTGGCTGGCGTACATTAACACGTGCCTCGGTGATTTGTTTCATGATATGGCTTGTAGCAATAACCGGGGTGATACCTTTTCTCCTCAGAGAGCAAACTATGGAAATACCCAAGTTAAATATAACAACCTGCCATGATGTGCTAAGAGAATCTGAACTTCGTGGCTATTACTTCCACTTTTTCTCCATCTTCTCTTCTGTTTTCTTTGTAGTGCCCTTTGTAATATCTACCATCTGTTACGTGTGTATCATTCGATGTCTGAGTTCTTCTAGTATTGTTGCAGGACAAAATAAGAAGACACGCGCCTTGCTCTTGTGCGTGACTGTTTTTTCTGTTTTTGTAATTTGTTTTGGACCAACGAATGTCCTCCTGTTAATTCATTATATCCATTTTTCATATAACAACAGATTAGAGTATCTCTACTTCGCCTATCTACTGTGTGTTTGTATCAGCAGTGTTAGCTGTTGCATTGATCCCTTTATTTACTACTATGCTTCTTCCCAGTATCAGAGACAACTGTTCAGTCTCTTGAGTTGTAAAGAGACCTTAGATCCTAACAGCAGTAACAGCAGTGGCCAGTCAGTGTCTACCACGAGCAGAAGGGGTACGTGTTCTACGAATGTAAATAACAGTATGTACAGCAAATTACTAACAATACAGTAGGATAATGTGTCTCACACATGCTTAATTTTTATACAGTCTCAGTCAAAAAAAAAGACTGTATTATATCCAAGAAATGGTAAAGCTGTACATTATGTAGTTTCATTACAGTAATGCGCAATCTGAATTATAGCAGTACACGTGTGTGTACATGCGTATGTATAGTATATGTAAATAGATGAATGTAGAGGAGAAAAGTAATTTCTTAATAATAACCATTGAGGTTTTTTTATAGAAACTCCTTTCTACAGACAAATATTTAAATTGTTAGTTCAATTCATTGTTGGGGATATTATGAAATCCTATTTTAGGATTTTACACTGTATCATATAGATCAAATTCTTACTAATGGAGTCAGTCCATCTAACTGTTACTTTATGAACAAAGTGAAAATATCTTTCCAGACAGATTTTTTCCTACTTGTCTTTATTTCTGAAGTAATCCATAACTTTTTAGCATTATCCATAACTTTTTAGCATGGGTCCTGAAACGGTATATTTTACTTTTTATGTATTCAACTTCAAAATAGGCTACATGGTGTTAGGAATTTGAACAAATGAAAAGCAGCAATTGGTTGTTTAAATTTGTCAGAGAAAATCATCCTCGGCAGCTCAAACAAGCTTTTCTTTCAATGTTCATATACCGCTGGTATATGTTAAGTGTCTTGGTGGTATTTTCAGAACCAAATTCCACAATAAACCAATGTTGAATGGCACTCCAGAGAATATACTGAAAAAGCATTATTTGTCATCTCGTTATGCAGTTTGCAAATGTGCTTTCTTGCACATTATGAGTCATCACGCACACGATCAGGACTTGGAAGTATCCTTTATCTTCACCAAGTCTGGATGTTTTTCGTATTTTTGATTGTGTCCGCATCAACTAAAATTGCTGTCATATGCAGGTAAATAGCAAACTTTCTTCTCTGTAGCACTGTTATACTACAAAAGATGATAAAGCTAAGTAAAAGAAAATTAGTTTTAGAAACAAACTTGGAGGTAACAGGACTTTACACAAAAACGGAACCCAAATTAAGCAGGAATTTGGTTAATGTGAGTTTTGCCACAGGAATCTGCCAAGACCAACAACAATGGTTAAAGGCTGTCTTCAGTCCCTCACAAAGGATAAACCTGATTTTTCTGCTGATACTGTGAAACTCCTTTGTAATCATTTTGTTATTTTGTATCCATTCCTTAAAACACAATTAAATGCTGAATTAACAGACACTATAGATTTTTGTTCTCAGTTGTTTGCCGCTTTCTGAGTAAGTAAATGAGGAAATAAAAATTTGTGTATGTAAAGTGTGTAAGGCTAAAAACCACAAATGTTTATATGATGTACTGAGATACATTCACATTTTGTTCAATATTATGTTAGCAGTCAGTTGGTTTTTTCCATTTTAAAAAAAGTTCATCTTAAAGCTATTTAAAACAGCTTCCTGCGTGCTGAGAAGTTACCTCTGTGCTTCCTGTAGGTGTAAGTTAGGGCACTGGGTTTTTTTGGATCTGTCATGTAACTGGGAGTTGTTTCAGTGTAGTGGTATTTTGTTTCATGGTAGTGGTTTATTTTTACAGAGCTGAAAGAGACTGCCTGGTCAGCTTTGCAATGACAGTATTACAAGATAGGAGAGAAGGTACTTAATGTTTCAACTTTTTGTATTATATACTTCAGTAAAATACAAAAATACGTATTCGCTGTGTTCATTTCTTGTTACATATTCCTGTCTTAACGAAGTGAATTAGTCTCTACTGTGTTTCTTTGAGATGTAATTCTACCACTTTAGACTATTTTGGACTTGTAGTGCTAAGCTTGTAGGACTGAAAATTTGGTGGGCTCTATGCAATATGAAGAGGATTGCTGCACACTGGTCCATCCGCAGACACTCAAGAGTCACTAAGTCATGTTTTTAATTGAGGCATTTTAGGGATGGAAGGAAGCATGACCAGCACTGGCTGATAAGCATATGTATAGATACATATATATATATATACACATACATGTGTATGCCACAGGAGTTTTTTGTATTTTCCTCGATGCCATAATGTATTTGTGCAGTAGACACATAGTGTGCTGTGAAATTCAGTTACTTGGCCTATTCTGGCTCTGTGGAGAAGCGTAGTTGTTTGTACAAAACCCCCTGAATGTTTCCAATCCAAAACTAAGTCTTGTATTTCATTGAATCCTGGCATGGCTCTAGACTGACATCACAGAAGACCAGCATCCATGGTTTTACATTAAAGCTTCAGAGCAAGAAAACGTGAAAAGGAGTGAATACAAGTAGGTCAGCTGGTGAAACATTTGTCCCAAACAAGTAATTTAAAACTATTCAGTTGCGTTTTTAAGAATGACATTTTGCAACGTTATGCATTCAAAACAGCACATTCACACTGCAGCAAACAAAGGAAATGGATTCCACCATCTGAACAGATGGGGTTGTTTCACTCACTATAACCTTTGTGTGCTTCAGAACATTTGCAAATGAGCGTTTTCTTCTGACGTTGCATGGTGAAAAAATAAGCAACTGCTTATCCTCATGAATAAGAACATCAGCAAAGATCTTGAATAAGAACTAAAAAAACCTTCATATATGTGTTCGTAAACCAGTATTCCATCTCTGTCACACAGTACTGAGGCTGGTTTTGCTATCATTCTGGCTTGCATGCAAATGCCAAAAACCAAAACCCACAAACTGAAAAGGCTGTTAACATGAAACAAATAAAAAGGTTTTACAAACCAGATACATCTCTTGACTTCTTGGTAATTAGATTGAGTGCCAAAGTTGCCTTTGAAAAGTATTTTTATTTTGTCTAAGCGTTATTTGAAAACACAACCCTTCCATGTGCACAGCTATCCCTCTCATACTGATCATCTGCAAGCGCTTTAGCAAGCCTGCAAATAAATATCTATGCTCTAAATACTTAGAGGTGACTCATAAGTCAATTCCTGCACAGCATAATGCGCTAACACAAAGCACATACCATTTTTTTTATAGCAAATGAGGCTTTTCTTCTTTTAACCGCACAGAGCTAGTGTCATACTTCTTCTGGCTGCATTTTGCTGAGGCTTCAGCCTGATACAATAAACTGCTACTGCAGAGCCCACCTACAGCAAAAATTAGAAAAGGACCAACGTGACTGAGCGAGTCTCATACCCAGGCAATGGCACTGCCCTTCTGAAGTCTTACTGAACTTAACATTTCTGTGCAACCAACTTTGTAGTTAAAAAGTGTTGCACTTCTCAGTGTCTGCTTTTGCTGCTGTGCTTCGTGGCAAGAGAGTTCATTCCGAGGAAGGACCTGTTCATGTAACTGCTTTATTCTGAGCCAGTCTCAGCAATCTCAACATTTAAAATGAGGTTACAACTGCCACGGGTAGCAGTGATGTGGTCACTATTTAAGGAAGTTGTTACTGCATTTAGACTAACGCAATCAAGCTAACAGGAAAAGCTTCATGCTTAGTGCATCCCTGCATTAGTAGCTGGAAAAGAAAATGAACGATTTGTTTCAGAGGGAAAGAGTGAAAATCTGAGTACAATGAAATGAAACCTCTGTGTTCACATGCTGTTTTGCTCATGCCCTCTTCTCATTCTTCATTTTCTTCATGAGGATTAAAGTACATCATTTTCTGCATTGCAGAAAGAGAACAAACTTGTGCCAAATGATATTTGGAGGTGCCAGACATTAAAAATGCATTAAAAAACTTGCTCCTGCTGCCAGTAAGATAGATGTGTTACAGCAATATCGGCTGGAGATGTGTGGGAGCAAGATTTGTAATCAGCATGGTTTCTGTTGGCAAAATGTCTCATATAGTTGCTGTCATCACTAAAACTGATTTCACAGGGAGAATGCTGGCTTGATTTAGCAAGACAGCGATTTTGCAGTGACTGGTGCATTCACGCATTACTTGCATCAGTTAATTCCAGGCATGCAGACCCCACTACAACTTGCTCCCTGCAGACAAATATAGGCTGCTGTCTCTTACCTCTGTTTATCATATCTGGTTTAATCCCAGAAGCATGAGCATGACTGTAAAACATTTTGGTGACATTTTGACACAAGCTGTTGCCACTGAATCTCTCCCATCTTGTGATGGAATTCAGAGACAGAAAAATGTGGAGACAGCAGGTCACCAGCTACAGCTCTGCAATGGAGACCTCTTACAGTGGGTGAGGGATCGGGTGAGATATTTGCATAAATTGCTTGCTAATGTCTTTTTTTTCCTTTTTAAAATCATTTTCATCTTTTTTGTTTTGATCACAGTTTGATTTGATCCCATAAAATGATGAGGAAACTAAAGTGTTAATGGGACCTCTCATGCACGTAATGTTTTTGCATGGTATTTTGCATTTTGCAAGTGCTGGAAGTGGTTTAGTAATAGCTAGTGCAGCTGAAGGAGTGAACATGCTATAATCCAAGTCAACACTAGGGAGCGTTACAATGATGAGCTTTGGCTTGCTGGGGTGGAGACCATTAGGAACCAGCTCTGAAAAACATGCTCAACTGTGAAACGCCGATCAGCTCTCAGTAGATAAAAATGTGGTTTTGGAAACATGAAAAATATTGGAAATATCTTGGAAAAAAATGGGTAACTTTATTTTAAACAGATTCTGCAAAGTGTAAGCAAAATCTTGAGGAATCATTTTTCTTAGCGTTGTGCTTATATCCTTACAACGGTGTTGCACTGAAGCACCACAGCTAATCTCCTCTCCTCAAAAGCAAGGCCTGCCATTTCGCATGTGGCACTCGTCTGCAATGCATTGCACAGCAGTGAGAGGTCAGAGATGATAAAGTCAACATATGGACATTAAATCAAGAATGAAAATCTGGCTTGGCCTTCACTCCCCAAAATAGAATGCATAACATTAGCCAAATTAATCTCCATCCCATAGTAAGTCTAGAGAAGTCACAGTCCTTGCCATTCTTTGATCATTTTTGGGTTTTCTGTCAGGAGTCTGGGGTTTATTTTTTGCTCATTTGCTCAGGTTTGTTTGTGCTCCAACATGCTGTAACAGAGGCAGCAGTTCTTGGGCAGCTTTCATACATTTTTTCATCCTCCTGGATGGGGCAGCATGTCATCCCAGCCCATCCTCCAGCAGAGCTTGCAGTGGCTACTTGCAGTGCCACCTGCCTACTTGCAGTGGCTTGCTGTGTTTCTCCCTTCCATTCAGCTGGTGATGGTAGGCAGTGCACTGCTTCTGTCCTCGTAGCCTGAAAAGAGAGAAGGGAAACAATTGAATAGGCTTTCAGAGCCAGACTGTCCATAAATATTGGCTCTGTTAGATCCTTAGAGAGTTCTAGAGCAAACCACCATCAACAACACACAAACCAGGTTTGGATCCCAAAACCAGATTAAATTCATTCTCTCAGTGTGTGTTTCGGCAGGCGTGGAGCCTCCCTCGGGCCTCTCAGACTAGCCAGGGAGCTGGCACTGCTGAGCACACTGCCTGCTTCCCTTCAGGCAGCACGGACCTTACTCAGGAACAGGCACCCAGAGCTGGAGGGTGTGTGCTGTGTCACGGCCACCTCTGCTAATGTCATGTTTACTGATACCTCGCTAAGCACTGATCGCTTCTTGTCCAAGACATATCCCACATGATCTTTCTCACCATTTACAGTCAAGGTGCTCTGCGGGCTTGCTTCTTCACACGGGTTTTACCATCAGCTTTACTTGGTACAACTTAATTCACTGATTTAAATGCTTCTTTTCTGATATGATCACTCCTACACTTCCCTATTTTGCAGCTAGCAATTTTTACTGCCTATTCCAATTTTTCATTGCTCATGAATATTGTTGCAAATCTGAATAAAATGAGTTCTTGTCTGCAGCAACATTGTGGGTTTGTAAAGTAATACCACTCACATCTGACAGGTTTTTCCAGGAACCATAAAACACAAGAAATGTGTTAAGTTGAAGCATCCCATCAGCTTGTGTAACTGCACAGCATGCATGTGGATGAAACTTTACAGCTGCACAAACCACATCGTACAGCAAACCCAGCGCTGGAGAGGGAAGAACAAAGACAGCGAGAGAGAAAACACAGTTACTCCAGCTTTTATCTTGTTCAATCAGTGGGTAATAAATCTCCCTCCTTCAGAATTACATTTTAACTGTGCTTCCAGGAAAATTTTTACTATATGTCACATCAGGAATAAACCACTATATTTGCGCAAACTGTGTAATTTCTTTCTTTTTCTTTTTTTTGTTTTTTTTTTTGTTTTGTTTTTGGTCTCCACCTTTGCTGACTTTAAGAGGTACTTGCAGTTCTACATGGCAAAGAATACAACAAACCCATTCAGCTGTCACTGCTTTTTCTGCAGAACTAAATCCCTGTGGAAATGCAAAATATAGCAAAAAAAAAAAGTCTATCATTCAGACATAAGCTGCACGTGACCAAGAAACTAGTACTTCTACCAATAAAAATGCTCGTTTATATTCATAGAAGCTCTGAAATTCAGCTTAGATCTCTCAATTTGCTTTAAGATTTTTTCCTGTTTGTATATTATCTTCAGAAAAAACTTTTGAAAGGAGGGACCTACTGTTTTAGTTAGTGCATAACACGCATTCGTAAATTTGCTGTGAACTGTATGGACACTTTGTTAAATGATTAAGTTTAAATATTTCTAAATCTTTTATATCTGTACCATATCTGCACCGGAGATATGGAGTTCTGTTGTGAAAAATACTTTCAAAACTACACTTGAAGTGTGAGACAATTTGAGAGACAGGTTTGCCTAAAGACATAATATCTTTCCTTAGCCCTATTGATACGTTTTAGGACACGTACACACACACACACAATGTTTTGGGTATTTCAAACTATCCTGGGTAGCCTTCCAGGTTTACATTTTCTGATGTTAGTTTCTACAATACAATCAGTAGTGCAGCATGCTCTGTCTGCTGCTGACACGCTTTGTTAACACAGTGGAAGTAGTTCAAAACTTGCAAATCAGTCATCAAGAGCTACTGCTATTTTGATCCGAATATTTTATCTTTGCCCAGTCACAGTATTTCCTGTTTGTCTCAGAACGAAACAAGATGGTTTTTTTCTTTCCTCACCTCCTCCTCCTGAACTGGCATCTGGCATCAGCTGAAAGCAGAGCGAGCCAAGCACGGCACCAAGAAGCCACATCTCCACTGGGTGCTGCTATTGAGACTGGGGGCAAAGCGAAGTCTGCAAAAGCATTGCCCAGAGACGAGTTTTATGTCTCTCTTAGGAATACATGGGAAACCCCATAAAGGTATTAACTGTGTCTTCTTTTAGATTTTTGAGTGCTTAGCCTGGTGCTAAGGGAGAGAGGTACAAACTGCTAGCAGTGGCTGGACACTGATAATGAGATCTTACTGAGATTTTACATTTTTCTGTAATTTTGATGGTACTTATTAAAGATAGGCCAACGAGGAGCTTGCTCAGCCTCTGCCACGAGTTTTAGAAGACTTCATTAAGATTTATCCACCTCTGTTGAGACGAAACAGAACCTGGCTAGTCAATGATAAAGCAAATGAGCTTTCCTGCCTGAAATGGTGTGGTTTTGCCCATGTCAGTGATCTTGGATACAATAATTTAGGACTTTCCTCTGGCTGAGGAATAATGTCCCTCGGTCATGGTGCCACAGAGACGAGACTGACTGCCTTCAGTTTCATTTCAGCACCTCGCATTCCAGTGTGAGTGATGTGCAAACAGCCCACATTTACATGTCTGCTAACAGGAACAACCTGCGCTGCCCTCGGGTGATGAACCAGCACAGCCTCTCTGCCAGCCTGGAACCTGCAGGCCGGGCTGAGCTCTTGGATCGGGCCAGCACATGGGGCAATCTCATCAAATGCTGACCTGGATCTTGTGAGGTGGGCATCCAGTGTGCCAGCATGTGTGTGTGTGCATGTGCAGCTGCGTGTGTAGGTGTGTACGTGTAGGTGGAAGTATGTACAGTCACTTACCAGACAGTTTTATTTAAAACCACTGCTGTAGTTAAGCAGCACTGTCAAGCAGGCATTTCCTGTATTTCTTTTCCAAATACAAAACCCAGATGCTTTAGAAGGCATAGCCAGAGTTTATCACTTTTCATAATGACGCTGATAAAGATATCCAGCCTCATAGACTAAACCCGGGGCTTCTTCAGCAAACCACAAGTTACATTCTGCAGCAGGGAGACTGCATGCAACAAAAGGAAGGAGTTTTTAAGGGTGGACTTCCAGTATACATCACCAGAAACAGATGTCACATGGGGAAACATCCCCAGCTAACTATAATAATCAAACAGCAGCATTGTGTGTGAGGGTCCTATTGGCTCCTTAAATTCACTAAATGTGTCTTAGGACAAAAGCAGGGACAAGCAGCATTTATGTCCTTTGTGTAAGAGTTTGGTTAGAAATGTTTTTTACTCTTGCCGTTTGTACTAGACAAGAATCTGCTGTAATGGTGACATGTTTTGACTGGAGCACAGCAAGGACAGCATGGTTTGCACTGTGACCAACACAGGTCATTGTCACAGTCTTCTATCCAGCTTTTTGCTAGGTACTCTAAGATGCTGCTGAGTGTTGTAAGCAGTTCATATGGAAAGGTATAAATGACAGGTGTCATTTGTTTACTGTGGCAATCCTGCTCGTTGCAATAAAAATGTGAATTGCACAAAGGTTGAAGGTATTGGCCAGAGAGCAGCAGGGCTCTGCTCCTCTGCTCATAGCACCTGTCACTGCCCAGTCAGTGCTCAGCCCAGAAAATCCTCCCAGGCTTTGTTGCTGAGGCTTCTGTTAGAGTCAGCACCTACACACTTTGCACACACCTGGATAGGTGCCTTCACAGGCATGCGTGCAGGGTGTAGCAGACAGCTCGGTAAAGAAATATAACTGTTTCTTTAATTGAAGGCAAGCTGTCACACCCTGCAATTTCAGAGTACCTTAGTGCAACCCAGATCAGCTTTGCCAAGTGTGTCAGAAAAGCTCACTCTGCAATAGTTATTCTGTAAAATTCACTGCCAGGTAGGAAGCATGACTATGTAGCCCCCAAAAAACTGTTTTGCAGATGACTTCCTTTCACAGGATATTCTTCCTGTACTTCTCAGCAAAGGACTGTGACTCTGCAAATAAGCAGGCCTGGGAAAAGCTGATAACAGAGAAACATTCTCGAACAGTTAATGAAATAAATTTATCTTCCAATCTAGCTGGAGGATATGGAAATCCTTAGCCATGAGATTGCCACCCTAATAGCTCTCGTTATTGCATTTGAAGGATTTTCCCTTCTTTTCACCCAATCTTGGGCAGGATTGCAGAGCCTTTTACCTCTGTAAAGCTGTACTCTTCTTGTAATCACATGCAGCTCTTGCCAGTTTCCTCCCAGCAGACAGTCCCTGGGAGGCCGCTCCCTTTGCACACATCTTTCAGTCCCTCCACTGCCCAGCTGAATGGAAGAAGAACACATGTGCCCCTGTAGATGGGTGAAGTTCTGTTGTTTAGTCCATTCCTACCAAAGTTTTCCAAAAGAACTGAGATGCCTAAATTGAAGAGTACAGCCCTCAGTGTTCTTGGTTGGAAGAGGAGCCCCCTTAGCCTGTCAGTGTGCACTGGTTGTGGTGACTGTCACACCCTCTCCTCCCTTTCACCAGGCACTCGGGAGACACGCAGGAGTGTCTTAGGAAGTTCCCCTAACAAGTCCTACTCGTAGTTCTGTCCTTACCTTATCCATAAACTGTTCTCATAGTGTTGTTACCCAGAACACCCACAACATTAAGTGTCTTAGTCAGAGGATTGTGTAACGGTAGCTGTCAGAGTGAGTCAGAAATGCTATCATGCACATGTACAGTAACACAACAAAGTTAATAGCCATGAAAGCCTCCCCCTCTAATAAACACTTAGTCATCCCAGCACTATCCACACTGATTCCTGGTTCTGGTGCCCAGCTGGTCTGGAAATGTCAAGACAACAAATGGATCCACAACTAGAATATATGCTTTGAGCCAGATCAGATGTTACCCACACCAGCTATAGCCAAAGAATAGGTTCAGCTGCCCAATTTCTGTGGTCTGTACGGCAACAAAAAGCATGGAAGAGCCTAATTAGGAGCCAGATAGGTTACAAAGAGTATCCAGACATCTCATGGCAAGATGCCCCTCCTGCTAAATATGGAGTATAGAGGAATGGCAATGCTCAAGTAGTAGTCACTAAGGATTGGACAGAAGGAAGGCTCTTCAGGAAAGCATTTGTATATCAGCTTGCCCGAAGATAAGATCAGCAGTCCCTATGTCACTCTTCACTGATGCTTGTCTAACCTGTTCCCAGAAACTTTCAGCGATGGAGACTTCATAACCTGCCTCAACATTTGATGCCAGTCTCTTTATTTCTCCTCTTCCTCTCCTCTCTCTTAACCCTCCCTCCCTTTCCTATTCTGTGTATTCAATGATTCCAGCAGTCTACTCATTTCTAGATTAAACAATTCCAAATCTTCCAAACTCTCCTTAACAGATAGTTCTCTAGACCTCTCATTCTCCTTCCTTTCTCCTGACCTTTCTGTTTTCCTCCGTACCTTTCCTGAAATACAGTTCCTACACCATACTCCAGATGATGCTTTGCAAATGTTGAATACATTGAGTTGCCTTATTTTCCAGTCTGCGCTCTTTAGCTACCTCTAATATGATGATTGACTTTCTTGGCAACAGCACGACAGAGCTGACTGATAGGCAGCGTTTGTTCCTCTGTATTCCACTCTGGAGACAATGCTAACTGGGACTTAGAAGCTCAGTGGGGGAAGAACTGGTTGAGTATAGGCAGTCCTTTGGACAAGCAGCCCTGTAGCCTGACGAAGTTTCTCAAGTACATGCCCAAGTGTGGGAAATCCAACTGTAGTACCCAAATTAGTGGTTGGTTCCACAGATTTTCGTAACTCATCTGCCTTAAAAGAAGCCTGATACATGCTACTTTTTAATGACTTCCTCGTGTTGTTAGTGATCAAACAGAGGAAATACGCTCATCTCTCTTGACACTTTTCTACCGGCAAAAACTAATTATTTAAGTTTTCTGTCTTGCCATTCTACTTGTACCGACAATTAATGTATTATTGTGACAAAGACATTTTTCCCCTTCAACTACTGCAGCTTCTAACATTCCAGCCACTGCCAGTGACCACTACGCTAACCAGACTGAACACAGCACAGATGCAAAAATCATTGGTGAGAAAACTTGTACTGTATCTTAACAGACTAAAACATCACCATCTCTGGGTTTGAATTTAACATCTGACAAGCACTGAGCCAATTCCATTAAAAATAGATACAACAGAAGACAGACATCTGTCCTTTTGAACTGGGAGGAGCACACTGTTCAGAGGATGGGGTGCATAAATTGGAGCCACTGTTCAAGCTTTTCCTTTTTCATTTTTTCCATAAGATAAGTATTGCATTCAAGCTGGTGGTCCCCAGCCAAATTCAAAAGCCTTTTCTTTTTAAAAGATCCAGTTGTAACTTGTCACTGTGGTAAAGCACATGATTAAATGAGATCCATTTAACCGCTCCCTCCCCCAAAAAAATTCATCATAGTTTTATCATCTAATCTATGAGGATTTAGTAATGCACATTTTTCCTAAATGATTTGAAAGTTAGCACACCTATTTTGTAAAGCACTTTGGGATCTTTGTCTTCCAATTTAAGCACAGTAATATCTCCTTTTCAAGCCTTTTGAAAGCAATTAATAGTTACAGGATGTGTCACGTAGTCCATAAGCTTCAGTTCCTTTAATGATGAGCCCCATGTAAGGATTGAATGTGATGTTTTCATCCCTTGAAAATTAATGGCTAAACCCCTACTAGGTGGGTTCTCAATGCCTGTTTCTAACATGGTTATCATTAGTTGAGAGCTTCATATTGATAATGGCAAATACCCACTAGAATCGACTGGAACATGACTTTCATTACAGTGAAAGTAGTGAGATAAAAAATTCTGAGGAATAACATCGGCTGAGTTAAAACTGAGAATGTACAAATATGAATAAGAGAACAGCCTATCATTGACAGTTTAGATGTATCTGACTGCTGAAAATCAGCAGAAGACTGATGGTTTCCTCAGACACAGGCTCACAGGTGAACCAGGACACCCTAGGTCCTCTCCTTTTGTATTGTCCAGTGGGGAACAGATCCTGTACCCTGTGGGAGAAAAGATACGGCACAGTATCACTCAACCCATTTTACTGTCTCAGGAATACTTAAAGGTGGGTGGGGAACAGGTAAGGGAAAGGTGCACCCAGTTGCATTCTGTGCACTGTGAGCTCTGTGTCACCAGTTCAGAGCACTGCTGGCATCACTCCAGGCTGCTCCCTCATTTCTTTACTTTCCTTATAGTGAGCTGAATGTATGTTTTGATAGGACCTACAAAACCCAAGCAAAAACAGTGCACCCACTGACTAAAGCACTATACAGTCCTTGCCCTGAAGAGCTGATAATTACCAGCCAAGAGGATTTATATGATGAGGATTACAACAAATACCACATTTTTCTTAATGTTACAATGCTACACTTAGTTACATGAGAATCCTGTTTTTGTTTAAAAAAAGTCCTTATTTTCCCAGATGAAATAGAAGTCCTTTAAAAACATAACTTGTGTTTATTCTAATGGCTCCAGCAACAGACTCTAAATGAAAAGAGTTGCTTATTACTTGCAAAGCATTATGAGACTGGGTGGGGACAGTCACCACATTCTTTGTAACTCTTGAATACAGACTCACTGTTACTACTGTATAGTTTTCAACAGATACGATTTTTTATTCAGTTGCCTGCTGTGTGGTAGCAAACAGAGAGGCTTCAAAAAGATGAAACATGATGAATTATGAAGCTCAAAATGAAAAACAAGCAGTATTTCACAGATCTATAATCAAATACTCTAAGAAAAGCTGGTCCTGCTGTGGGGATGTGGTATTAGCCATTATGTTACAGAGTCACTGATGGAATAGGGGTATTTATTGGTCCTGAGTACCTCTTGGGGACAAACATGACCATACTGTGAAGATTTGCTATGCCTTAATTGTTCACTTCATTGTTTAAGACACACAAGAGTTTGAAAGTAATGCACAAATCTTCCCTTAGCACTTTTATTTCACATTTTTTAAGATCCTGTAGTGTTCAGTCACATCCTGTCTTGTCACTGTTAATAAGTAGGATGAGGGATGCCAGTGTGCCAATGAACACATAAGTATGTTAAGCAAAGTGGAATAGTTTTCCTAGGACAAAAGGAACATGCTCGGGCATTACAGTATCTCCTACCTTGGGGGCAAGAGCACTGTGTTAGGACAAGGAGGTGTGTGCCCTGACGCCCCCTTTACACATTGACCTGGGTCTTTCCAACCCTTAAGGACATGGTACAAAGAAATTGCTGCTCTTCCTGCTCTTTCTGCATAGGAGAAGGTGAGAGTGAGGAATAGCTGAGTTCTGCCACAGCCAGTGACATGAAGCAGAGCCAGAGTTCTCTGTGTTGGACATCGACATCTCTCACACGAGGCAAGCTGCACACTTGCCCTCTCCAGAGCCCCTCAGCATTGCTGGTGCTAGCAGGATACCTGCTAATGTTCCGCCCCAAGGCAGAAACGTTCTTCCTTCTGTGTTGCTGTTTACTCTGGATCTGGGCTCTCACAGAGCAGAGAAGGAGGGACACGTCTCTAGGCTACACTCATACAGCTCGCCTCAGTCTCTTCTGCTCCACAGAAGGATTCAAACAACTCCCAATAAGGCCAAAAGGAAACTTGTTGGAGAAACTGTGCCAGAGGTTCACTCAGAGTTTACAGGCATTCAGGTCTGAGCTCGCTGGGGCTGCCTGCTGCCCGCTCCTCTCCCTGTGAGCGGTCTGAAGCCAGAGACCACAATCTTTAGCTTTTTGGAACAGATCTTCACCATGAACCGCCACCTAATTACCTTTCATAAATCCTTCAAAACTTCATACAACACTTCGCTGAAGCCTCCTATGACCTGCACCAAGTATTTAATTAAATACTTCAAGTGTAATTTATCTCTCTAAGTAGAGGTAATTTAATCCTATTTCAATTATTTTTGTGGATAGTCCATGATATGCACACTATAAAAAAGATCTTTCACCAGCTCAGGAAACACAATACAGGAATGACTCCATCCTAGCAAAACCAGCTCAACCAGCTTTTCTGCCAAAGCATAAACAAACCGGAGCACAGTGGAGAGGATAAACTCCAAAATTTTCCTCGGCTCAAATCCCTAGTATTTCAGTAGACAAAATTAGGTAGAACCCTTATGCTTCATTTCGCAGAAAATGAACAGATTCATAGCAAGATAAGAGTGCTGAAGCCATCATCTTCAAGTGAATTTGGTATGGGGGATTAGCCTTTTAAAACCTAAAAAATACAGCTTTCGCTGATCAAATATTTGTGGAACATTTAGACTTTCTTACTCCTCCACACTCTCAATTAATTTGCCATCAAATCAGTGACGATAGCTAAAACAGAGGACTTATTAATTGCCTAGAAATTCTGCAGGGCTCCTGCAGAATGTAAGTGCTCCTGCATTTCAGCCTTTTCTACTATTCTGCAGAAAGACATTTATCACCTGCTAGAGGATTCCATCGATGCAAGATTACATTCTGAATTGGAAAAACTATTAACTGTATTGAAAAGGCGGAGGAGATGTGGGAGCACCAAATTCACATCCTGCACATCTGATGCAGCATTACATGTCACATCTGCATCTATGTGCCTGTTCTCGCAGGGTCTTGGGCTGTGGGTGACCTCATGGCTCGGAGGAGGCAGGGTGATCCAGGCTGAAACACTTTATGCCTGGATCACTAGGTATGAATGACCACCCTGATACTTCCCTAGCTTACTAATGCCTGGGTGGTTACTACATAGGACATGCTTTAGCACAAGGTGAGTGAGGGCACTGGCTGAAACTCCTGTACCTGAGGATAGCCGCAGGGACAGGCAGCTCACAGCCACACAGCACAGGGGGACAACAGTCTCAGCCAGGGAGCTGAGGCACCTCCGACATTACTGCAGATGGACACAGCCTCAGGGAGAAGGAGCCATCCAAACCCTACAGCCAGAGAAGGATCCACCCCACTCAGGTCCAGTGAGCTGGATTTCACCATGGAAGCTGGTGCATGCAAGTGCGTGGCTGAATCTGAGGGAGCAACCCCTGGATGTGGGGAAGCCTGGAAGGCAAGGAGATCTCTAACCTCATCCTCCCAAAAGTGATGCTCAGTCGGGAGTCAGAGATGGACGAAGGGAGAAAAAGGGGAAAATACATAGGTTGCTGTGAAAGTAATGCCTCCTACTTATTTCCATGGAAACTACAACGGATATAAAGAGCACAGTAACACTAGTTGATAGAGCAAATTCTTAGCTACCATTTCTCAGAGTCCCCACCATTAGCTATGCATTTTCACCAGCCATGGACAAGAGCCTGCACACCACACTCATAAACATCTGCACCAGTGGAGGTGACCCACTGTCACTGCTGAAACGCAACACCATCACCTAACCATGTTCACATCCACTGTTTGGTCTCCATCAGCATTCAGCAAGTGTTGATGAATGTCAGCGGGTGGCATTTTTTCTGCATGGAGGAGTTCAACTCCACCCCTTTGCTCCATCCACACTCCCACCTCAGACACCATTGGATCAGGCTGCCCCTCTGCTGCCATCTGCCTCGTGGCAACAAAATGGAATGGAATATTGGTGGGAAGGTTCAGTCTCTACTGCCATACCACCAACATCCAACTCTGATGTTGTGGGCCTGCATCATAAAACAGGAGGCATTACTTTTGGAGCCACCCTAGTAGCTTCTCACTCAGCAAGAGCCGGAAACAGGAGCTTTACCAGAAAATCCAAATCCTTATGCATTCCCCAGGACATGGAGCAGTTCTCAGTAGCAGGTGAAACAGAACGGTGTCTTGATTCTGTGCCTTGCAGCAACAACCCCACACTCACAGCGGGCTCTTGTAACACCATGCTGTGCTCAGAAGATCAGGGCAGGACTGCTGGGTACAGTACTGTGCGTAGTCACTGTCCCCTGCCAGCCCAAGGGAAGCCTGGACAGGTGCAGGGACAAAGCAGAACTCAGAGGCTGCAGCAAGGCTGAAGGGAGAATCTCCTGTCCTTCCATTTCACTAATGGTAAAAACTGGCTGCTGTGCACACACAGCTGAACACTTGCAAACCCTAGCAGCTCTGTTCATTTTTAAATGCACATTGACTAGATGCTACTACAAAAACACTTGTGAGACTACTACCTATCTGTAGTTTATGTGTTTGACAAGTTTCTGCAAAACAGAAGAAATATATTTCTAAACCTCAATAGTAATTACGGTATTGTTTTTAATGCTTTTTTGGGTGAATGAGTAGCACGGTGGTCCTCACATTCAGGCCAAATGACTGCATCAGATCTGATAAGGAACTCATGAGTTTTGCCTAGCTGTGCAGACAGTGTGAGGTGGGATGAAAAGCTGGGAGGAGATGAGACTTGTTCCTGCCCCGCTGAATAAACAGGGTGAGAACAGATGGATGGCTGTGTGGAAAGCATGTGACTCAGCATGGCTCTGTAGATCTCCTCATATCCTTTCTTAGGAAGGGTAGTTTCCAAAAGGTTTTCTGATGTCCCAGACAACCAGCATACTTTTTGCATTAAACTCACTTCTTTGTGGACTGTTCTCTGTTTCTGTCAGACCACAACCTTGCTGATAAAAGTTACATAAATGTTTCCTATCTCTGTGCTTTTTAACAAATATCCTAAGCAGTACAAAAGCAGTCTCCTTTCACCTCTATGACAAATACGACAAGAATTCACAAAAAGCAACTTGTAAACCACTTGAACTATGGTAAAACAGCATTTACTGAAGCCAGAGGCACAGGTCACACGAACTATGAAAAGACCAGACAGACAAGACACATCCCTTTCATGTGAGAGTGTCTGAGAACTAGGGCAGACAACCACACTATGTAAGGGAAGGCCCACCAGCATGGATACCATCTACATCTTTGCAGGAACTTACGGAAACCTCTTCTATCCCTAGCACCCTTTGGCAAAGAGCTCCACAAATCTCCCACTTGCTGGCTGGCAGCTGTGCAGTGTTTCTTATGTTTGAACCTAGCTCCCTGTGTTTTAGTAGATGGCACTGCACTAGCAGAGGATGCAAACAGCGACCCCTGCTACGCTGTCCTCATTTCAGACTGAAGTGTCCTTGCCTGCTTTGTCAGGTCTCATCCAGAAGTTACTCAGTATTTTCAGACATGTGCCACTAATATTACTGGACTCTCTCAGAGCCTAAACTGTTAATGTGACTGGTTAATACCACCACATTGTCTATCATTCTCAGATAAAGAAGTCAAAACTTAAATACTGTTTAATCCAGTATAAGGGGTATGTAAATGTATCTGTTGCTTAAGTTCCTTCAATTTAATTTATCAGAGTAAAACTGCAACAAGCAACACGCTAATCTGACAAACCACGCAATCCCAAAACAGTAACAGTTTCTTACTGCTAGCCATGCAGCCTCTTGAATGCTAATTTCATGTACAATTTAAAATTGTTGTAAGTCAGGATAACAGCCAAATAAACTGCCCGACTTCCCAGTGCCCTTGGACATTTGTGCATGTCTCTGAAACACTCCCTCTTTCATGCTGACACAAGTATCCAAACCGGACTGGTTAACAGACCTTGGTGAAATTCTGCCTCCCTTTGGATTAGTTTCCCAAGACCCACGTGAGGCTGTATGGGCCAGCACAGTGGGGAGGAGTGAGACGGTGCAAGTCCATGCAGATGCTGAGAAAAGGGAAAGCTATGACCTTAGATGTACGCTTTTCATCCTTACAAGATGGCTGTTCTAACAGTTCACCATCCTGATTACTAGAAAGGTTATAAATTCTAAGTCTTCCTTTTTAGATCACTTATATACATCACTGATAAATTAACAGTGTATTGATATAACATGATGCGACTTCAGAAAACACCACAGATACTGACAGACGTTCAGGTTAAACATGCGAAGTGGAATTCATAGTCAGAGGTTATTAAATGCACTATGTGGCTAACATGCTGTACTTCATACATCCAACTTACAGAGCAGTTCAGGCTAGTAGTGTAACAAACTTTCAGAGAGTACAGAAAAAAATGGATAGATTGAACTAGATCAAGTTCACTTTCCCATTTATGAAAATAATACTATGATTTAAAAAAATCATAATTTTTTTATCTCTTAAAATCAGCTATGATTTGTATTGTTCATTATAAATATCAGTTTTTAAGGAAGAAAGACCCAGAGACAGGTCATGAAATAGAGATTTGATCAGGCAATTGTGGATTCACAGACATTTTTTAGTGTAAAAAGGTTTTCAGATCTAGAAATCTTGTTCCCAAGTTTGGAGAATGGTTCCAATGCCGGAAACATTCATATAATTTTGACATCAGCCAGCAATGTTTTAAGTCAATGTCAGATGTCCATCTGTCCAACTGAACTAAAAGCTTGGCATTGAAACTTTCTGTGAAGATCTCAATTTCTAGTTTAATACCAATTGAAATCTAAAAGGACAGTCTCATTAGACAGACCCCAGCATTAGCATGCATTTAATGGCATGGACAGGATCTGATGGTTGCTATTAAATTCTAGAATATTGAACCCTGGCATCCTCTCAGATCTGAGAATGGCATTACTACTTGGGCAAGTCCTAAGTTCCTAAAGAGCCATGAACAATCAATTCTTAGCCAGAGTTCATTCCTCCAACTGTCCCACGCCTTATCTATACCAAAGTGTTTACAATATGTCAATAAAGCTAAGGCAATTGAAACCAACACCTGAAACTAAAACGGGCAAGATTCTCCGGATAAATCACAGCTCAAATTCTGAATCCAGTTTATTTGCACAGTTTGGCACACATGAAAGCACAATCTGCCTCTTACTGACAGTGGCTAGTTTGGAGTATGCCTACAGCTTTAATTTGGTGAACATGTCACGAGACTTTGCTTCAATGACCTGAAAGAATGGTTGCATGGACAATTTGGAGATCTCTTCACCTGCTGTCATTCTATCTCCTCCTTTTTCAGTGGGACACGGCCACCTTCTTTCACAAAGAACCTTTGGCATTTTGGCCATGGAATCTCACTGTCCCTAATATCCAGTGTTCTGCTTCCTTTGTACCAGCTCTGATCCTCTGGGAAGCAGGGCTGCTATTCATTACTACTACACTTCTTCTGGATTACCTTCTCCATAGCTCTTGGATCAGAGAGTGTTTTCTTGAGTCAAAAAATGCCATCAATGGCACAGGGAAAGTGGTGAGGCTATGAACCTGGGAGAACCACTCCCTCTTTTGATGGCTGACGACCTTTAGACCACTACGGCAGGTTTCTGAAATCTCAGTCATTAGGCTCTTCTCTCTTCTGTTGCAAAGTTTGAATACTCTTCCTTTCACACAACTCTTCCTCTACCCATTCCTCTGTCTCCACTTGTGTTTTCCTCCTCTGTAGGTTTGCCATGGATCTGCTTAAGCATTGCACAGTGCATTGGAACTCCAGCAAACTCTCATCAGATAAGAGTATCACGAGGAAAAAAATATACGTATCCAGGTCACCACTCACAAAACACTGCTTTTTACCTTCTCTTTCCATAGGCATCCCTTAGAGGTGACCTAGAAGACAGAAAACAAATCCTCATCTGAGAGTGTTGTGGGGATGGTAACATGAGGAGTGGTAACTGTGCACTTGCAGAAGAACACTAGAAAAATATGCATACTTCTACCGAACTGGGAAACATGAAGAGCCAGTGAAAGCAGATGCATCAGGCAGGCAATGCCATTCTGCAGGCTGGCAGTAGAAGGAGAAATAATGCAAACAACCAAAAGCCGTAGGGGAAGCAATGGTTGGGCTAATAACTGCATTAGCATACCTCTCAGTTATTTCTACTGTGGGTTATTCTCATTAGATTGCTGATAAACTGAGATATATGCCCACAAGGCAGATAAGGAGTCAGTTCTAAAAGGCCATGATAAAACCAGAAAAGCATGTCATATTCCAGTTTGCTTGTACAGAGTTCTCCCCACCTGGATTAGGTCAATACAGGCAGAAAGATCAACCCTTAGAGACTGTTTGTAGTCACATCACTAAACTGAAGAATTATATAAGCATTTAATCTGATTGCTCAGAAAGTGAGAAGAAAACACAAAGAATTCCTCTAGTGCCCTAATAATCACATTTAGATATCTATGTTTTAAATGCAAAATGAGTAAAAATTTGCAAAAATACCAACAATAAATAAGGCAATTTCCTGTTTATACTTCAAGGAGAAAACATGAATCACACACAGCTATGATGGCAGCTGTTTCACATACAGGAATAGTTTCTTATAAAGCTCTGTCTTGTCAGAGGACAACTCAAATATCTGGGAGCACTGACACCCTGCAGTCCCCTACCCAGATTTTGGGTTGTTTCTCCACTCTTTCCGAAGACCGACTGATTTTAGTCAGCTCCCAAATTTCTGAGATTGCATCTTGAGGCTGCTTTTTGAAGGTGATCAGGTCTCTTCATATATTTTATCTCGTATTCACAAGGCATAGCTCTCCCCATTGTCCACCAAACTTTGTGGGTTAGGAATGGCACCTTCCCAGAGGTATTGTCCATAGCTCTTCAAAATGGGTACAAACTTTGTGTGATTTCACAGACATCTCTTACTGTCCCAAAACCTAGCTGATATTCTCCTCTCTCAGTACCATAACAAGATGCTTTAAAATTCTCTCTCTGGGCTCTTGGTCCTTCATTCGGTCAGAGCACTACTGTCATTTCTGCACACTAAGAAAGCAAGAATGCAGAGGGGCTTGCATAGGCTCCTCTCTCCAGAGTTAAAAACGTCAAAGACCTCAGCAGGAGATCTTCCTATCATCTGAGTCACGATTGCTCAGAAATGATGAATGTGACCTGAGGATCTGAACAATTCCCAGGCCAGGATCAGATAAGACAGGGATTGCATTTTAATAGCATCTGTTTTTGAACAGAGATACAGAAGCATAAAATCACAGCTTGACTCACAATGTAGAATACCATGTCAAATCTTATTGTATCCAGTTCCCAAACAAGATTAGTATCACTGAGGTTAGTGTTATAGGGGACTGGGGTTTTATTCTGCTAGGGCCATTGTTGTAGATTCACCAACAGCTGAACTAAAAGAGTTATTCAAGGTAGGTGAACAGTAACTGTAAGAGTTACTCAAACAGTAGGTGAAGTTCACCTGCAAGTGATTAGGGGCCACGCTGATTCCTGAGGAAGCAAGAGCTCAATACAAATAGTGCCAATTGTTAGAAACTTTTCCCTAATGTCTAACTTCGTTACTTTTTCAGTCAGCCCAGTGAACATTGAAGACATGTTCCAGCCACGGACATATTTTGAGAATGTTATCGTTTCTGTCCATGACCTTCTTTAGGCCAAACAACATTAACTGCTGCAAACATTTTTCAGATGGTTCTGATTACTCACATCTTCTCTGGACTTTATCCAGTTTTCTTCAAAGAAAATGTTGACAGAGTTGAAAATATCCTTCAACAAATAACTTACTAGTGCTGAATGAAGGAAGAATTTATTCACATATAGACAGTATTCGCAAGACAATACTGTTGACTCACATTGATTTTGAGATTCACTGCCATAATTCAGATTATTTTAAGAGGAATTATTTTATACACTTAACTCTATATTCATTCCAGTGCAAATGCAGATGGACTAGACAAGAACTGCAATACACCTATGCTGAAGTTATCTTCCAAACCCCTTCAAAACAGTTTTACAAACCAGTATGTGCAAAAAGTAGCATGGAAAAAGAAAAGTGGGAAGAGAGGTAGAAATCCCGTTTGGAGAATGTATCCCCATATTAATTTAATTTATCTCCAGAAGGAAAAGCTGTTTACCTCTTCCCACTGGATAGGCTTACTGCTTCACTATACTCAACAGTTTGCAATCTCCTCCTGACATCAGAAAGGTTTTTGTCATAAAATTTAAGTTGAACTGTCCCTTGGAACTGGTGTGGTTTCACAGTATTCCTAAAAGGAATACACCTAAAAGGAATACAGTAAGTAGAAATGGGCTTCTAAGATTTTTCATAGTGCTTTCAACATTTTCAGGTATCACTCTCAGTGGCTTGTTAATAAAAATCTTTTCCTAAAATTAATTTCACAGAATCACAGAACTGCAGGGGGTGGAAGGGACCTCTAGAGATCACTGAGTCCAACTCCTCTGCCAAAGCAGGCTCCCTACAGCAGGCCGCACAGGTAGGCGTCCAGACGGGTCTTGAATATCTCCAGAGAAGGAGACTCCACAACCTCCCAGGGCAGCCTGTGCCAGTGCACTCTCACTGTAAATAAGTACTTACGCAGATTTGTGTGGAACTTCCTATGTTTCAGTTTATGGCTATTTCCCCTTGTCCTATCACCGCACAGCACTGAAAAGAGTCTGGCCTAGTCCCTTTGACTCCCACACTTCAGATATTTATAAACATCGAAAAGACTGGAGTGGCATTGGCTACCCTCTAGTCTTCAGGCACCTCTCCCATTCTCCAAGATGACAGAAAGCGGTTCAGCAATCACCTCTGCCAGTTCCCTCAGCACACGTGGATGTATCCCATCAGGGCACATGGATTTGTGTGCATTGATTTTGGCCAGACAATCTCGGACCATCTCCTCCTCGACCAAAGGGAACCCTTCAATTCCCCAGACTCTCTGTCTTACCTCTAGGGTCCAGGATTCCTGAGGGGGAGTCTTTGTACTAAAGACTGCAACAAAGAAGGCGTTCAGTATCTCTGCCTTCTCAACATCTCGTTACCATTTGGTGCTTGAAAAGTTCCATAGTGTCCAAAGAAACCAAGTTAACATTTGCAACTAGCTGTCAATAAACATTCTATGTGAGATGGACCAACAGGATTCTGAAAGATGTGCAATATCCTTATCTAGTTCAGCATGAGTAATACTGTGAATAATTTTCTGCCACAACCTTCCTTGTTTTATTTCTACTGCAAATAGGTTGCATGTCTAAGCATACAGTTCTTTAATAATCTTGTTTCCACTGTTGTAAGGCTGACCTTATTTTTAATGCCAAGTGTCAATGCAACCTCATTTATCATTGTCTCCTCGCAGGTGGTATGTTCTGGAGAGCAGCTGGCTATTACAAAAGGGCACAGTAGCACCCATTCGAACAAACACGCCAACACAGTAACAGTGCAGGCTTTTGCTGAAGTATTACCTTTTTTTTTTTCTTCCTAATCTAAATAATGAACTGTTTTATTTACTCAGCACAGGTAACAGAATTCCATTAGGTACAGCAGACATGCTAACCAGTGTTTGCACTGATGAGTTGTAGGCAATCTGCATATCCCTCTCTCTAAATTCCTGCCTATGCAGAGAGAATCCTTCCGCAATTTACAACAGTAGTAGTATAATAGATCAGTACCAGCCAAATGCTGGTATCTTGAGTCTATCTGTACTTGTAAACAGAGGTACTTCAGATTATCTGTGCATTCATGAGCCCATGCTCCACACAATGCACCCCAAAAAAGACTGGATGTAACATACCTAAACCCCTCTCAAAATGCACGTGTAAGCAGGTTGAATTGAGAGAATGTACAAGAAGCCCAAATTATAGCACATCCTAATTTTCAGTTACTTGATTTGAGCACCTTAACATGTCTTTTTTATTTTTAATATATCCATAAGCACACTTGAAGGCAGATGTACCCCAGGGTAAGCAACTGCTAACAGAAGTGCAGAAGCACTGTTCTGTACCCTGCTTAGCCATAGCCATTTTGTTTACTTAGCACGTCCTCTATTAAGGCAAGGTCACTGTGAACAGAAGTCACAACTATACTTCCATGTCAGCATGAAGCTGGGTCTGGGCCATCCACATTTGTATCCCCCAGGCTCTGGACATACCTAACATTTTGTTCTAGACCTTTGCCACTTCTCTTTGTTGGATCTCCTTGCTTTTGGAAAGGTAAAAATACAGGAAACGTTAAAAGGCCAAATATCAATCAGGAACAAACGCAAGATTTTGCTTACAGAAGGTCAGAAAAAAACAGGCAGACACTCGATAACCATTAAGGCACTACCTTAAACATTTCATACTACCTAACCCTTCCTCCAGCACAATGACCCCACAATGCTATGAATTAATATGCTAACCACACTGACATGCCCAGTACTAACACCACTACCATAGCACACCAACATTACATACTCACAAAACACACATTCACCATGGCCAGAATTTCCAAAAACTGCAAAAGTTTTAAGGTAGGTAGGGTAAGAGAGGCAATGGAAGTGAATTCCCAAGTACAGAGGGAAATAAAATGGATCTTTGCTTCCAAAGAAATAAAACAAGACAGCTGCTGCCCACTACCCATCTTGTTTCCTGAGATCCTGGCTGAACACACAGAGCATCAAGGACATTAGTGACAACCACTGTGGAGTATCCATTAAGTCTGCCAGCAAGGCTGACAAGATCTGAGCAGGAAACACTCTGAGACCCATTCAAAGGCTCTGCCAATAAATAAATAAATAAATAACTTAAGATGAAATTTGGCATTTTACAAATGAGAAACACAAGGAGAAAGGCTTCACTGTACTGAAATTTTCAAAGTGAAATTATTCTTTTATTCAAACCAAGCTTTCCCCTCCCTCCTTCAATCTTAGCACAAGCACACTGTTTGAAGGATAGGTTAAGTGCTTGTGCCATCACTACAAGACGTTGATTCCTTCCCAAAACAAACTCTTCTTGCACCTTAAAAAGGCAATACATTTATCTGCGTAACATATATGGTACAAACAGCCATCCCTTATGTTCTTCCCCAATAGACATGATTGGTTTACAGTAGAGTACACACTAAAAAACACACTTATTGACCAAATTCAGAAATTCAAGGGGTCAGGCAAGCACAAAAACCAAGCTCCATATAAGAGAATGCTCCCATCCCTTTACCCTAGCACAAACAACTGTACTAGCACTGACAAGTACCTTGCAATGAAAACACATCCACTGCTCAGTTAAAAAAGCGGTACCAGTTATGTTTTGGGAGCTGACATATCTTCAGGATTAAATCATACTACTATGACATTAAAAATGAATTACAGACCTAGAGAGTAAACCTCACAAAGCAAGAAGTCCCCTCCAGAGCCCCTATGCTAAACTGTGTTAACACACCCAGCAGCTACTCAAAAAGTCAGGGAGAGTGCATTACCGATTATGCCCTTTGCCCAAAGATACACAAAACCTTCCTGATCATGTGCCCCAGCCAATCACTGGTAGAGCAGGGAGTTTCAAGCTGCTGCTGACTTAACGTGTTATTTTCAGTATGCTTTAATAACCAATACTACCACGGCACAAGTGAACTCCCTTCACACCACCATACAAAATGGCAAGAAAATTCTTCCCAACTCATGATATTTCAAGCAAAAAAATATATACATGTGTATGTGCTGCTGTGTACATGTATGTGTGTATACAACTATATTTATCTGTATATGTAGCAGAAAATTTGTACAGGAAAAAAAGAAACTACAAATTTGTAATTGAAGACTGAGGTTTTAATAAGCATCTACAGTCATATACTTTTCTTCTAGAGGCAGATTTATTGTAATTATTTTCCAGTGATAAACAATTTGAAAAAGAACTTAATGGTTTCTATTGGGAACAAACTCTTAAATTTCTATCCGAAGCGTTTGATAACATCGCAACTAGAACTGCAAATAGGCGTGACAAATGAGCTGTCCACACAAAAATGCAATTAAAAAACATGAAAGCTTGACATTGCCTTTTACAGAGGTCCCAGTGATTTGAATAATGACAAAAAAACATGTCTAGTTTCTATTACATACTTTTTAAGTAATGAGGCAGAACTAATCTGTAAACTATAAATGGTTAATCTTGCTAAAAAATAAAATGCCTGCTGAAAATAATTAGCTAAAAACACTAACTTTGAGATAAAAGTAAGCGAAGAGAACAAAACCAGAACAAAAGCCTTGTTAGCAAAGTACAGATGGAGCTCTAGGACCTACTGTTTAAAAGTGCCCAGGATCGGTAGTTTGTTGAAAGGTAAGTTGAGAGTCCTCCAGCATTACAGTTGCTTGACGCACTCCCTTATAAGCTCAATTTGTTCATTACTTGTGAATCTCACTAATTTCTTATGAGATTTTGAAAGGAGATAGTCTTTTTGTCAATTACTGACATTCCTGCAAATACCTAGCCAAGTTATAAACTTATGTTAGCTCAGTTTCCTTACTCTCAGAGGCTAAGCTCAGAATTGCATTTCCAGAAGATGCCCCTGCAGTGATGCCTGCTTCTGCGCAGAACCTTGGAACTTCTCCAGCCATTGCTCCAACCCCTCATGGGACAGGCTACAGCAGATTTTGTTTAGTGACACCAATGGATCCTTTTACTTTGTTGTCTCAGTCCCTTCCATTGTTGCTAGATTCAGGCAAATAAAGGACAAGCCATCTTCTTGGAAAATAAAGGGAACAAAAAGGATAGAATAAATCAAGAAAAAATGAGTAGTGAAAACTGGGTGCTGGCAGACAGCAGGAGAGCCCTGGCTAGAGCAGATCCAGATGAGAGGAGGGCTAAATAACTCCTCAGCACTTCAGGTCTGAGAGGGAAAACACTGTAGAAACTGAAAGCTAGCACACATGTACATGTCTGTTTGAAAGGGAGATTAGATAAAATCCAGGTGGCTTCCCTACAACGACTAACCTGACAAGGTGATTAGGAGCTGGAGACTAAGTACCCATGAAGCAGCCTGTAATGGCAAAGTAAACAAAACAGCACTGCAAGTGACAAAGGAGGAGACAGAGAGGGAGTCCAGAGGGATGGGCTATGACTTTCCCCGCGCCCAGCAGCAGGCTGAGATGAGCAGACTTAGCTAGGAAGATGACAAAGACAAACCAACGGGTGCTGTGAGTGATGAGAAATGGAGCCAAATGCATGCATTGAATGAGTAACTTAAAACAAAGAACTTAAAAAAGAGGCCCTTGAGCTCAACCCAGACACCCAAAACTTCCAAGCGCATTTACTTTATTACCTCTGTACTCCACTTGTAAATTGGGAGAAGTGTAGATCTTGTGCACTTGCAGTCAGACTTTGCAAGCATCACAGTACACAAAAAGAACAATTTTGTCTTCATAGAATCATTAAGGTTGGAAAAGACCTCTAAGATCAAGTCCACTTGTCAACCAATCACCACCATGCCTACTAAACCATGTCCCTTAGTGCCACAACTGCACGTTTCTTGAATGCCTTCAGGGATGGTGACTCCACCACTTCCCTGTGAAGCCTGTTCCAGTGCATTACCACTTTTTCTGAGGTTTATCCTGATATCCAACATCATTCAAAAAAAAAAAAAAAAG